>JAXQQM020068659.1:0-78472 GCA_034641835.2 Pinus albicaulis | reverse complement strand
TTGCCACATCATCTTGTTCAAATAACTCTTCCAAAGGTATGATACCTTTTGGAATGTTATTGTCCTTGAGATGAAATATGTCAATGTGATATTCTTCAATAACTTGGCCATCCTTGTTGTAAACTTCGTCCATAGAACAATTCTCAAACTCACCTTCACTTTGAAGGAAATTATTCACTTGTTTATCATCCCAGAAAACTTGCCAAAATTTCAAGTTATCCGGAATGGCGGGTCTATGCTTTATATGAATTTCAAAATTTTTATTTGAAAACATTGTAGATCTGAAATTACTCATAGCAGTTGTTAATGAATCAACCATCAAGTTTTGCAATCTCGACACTACCTTAAGTGTATATTCTAAAAACATTCTTAAAATGTTAAGTGTTGCATTCCTATATTACTTCATCCTTGGGTGATTAGCTTGATACCCACCTTTGATTTGTTTAATCACCAGCTCTGAGTCACCATGGTTCATCATACCTTCATTTCGGTGTTGGGTCAATGTTGCCAACTCGTCTCAGTGTCGCCGATATGTTCAAGAGAAGTCATCTAGTGAATACTCATCCTTCTGAAATACTCATAAACGTTCATTCTCGTGACAGTCATCCCTGACCATTTCTATATCAAGTCATACCTTTGTCTCCAAAATCAGTAACTCTCATTTCAAAATAAAGTGACTTCCTGTTGATGACAAATCATTATCCAGGAAGTTCACTTAGAAACATCATATTCCAGTACCATGAGGTTTGTTATAGTATCAAAAAGATCCTCGATTCAGGACTTTTGATCGAAATATTTTTTTTGGCGTTCAACATCAAATCATATATTCACGCCTTATGAACTGTACTGCAGTACCTTGAGGGCCATTGACATTAATGGTGGTTCTCTCACATTTGTTAACATCTCACATCATTGGCTGGTAATCAAACGATGTATTACCATGTTCAACTACAAATAATATATTTTCATGGCTAGACTTGTACCTGAATGATCGAGTGAACGAGATAAGAAGACCCCGGATCTAGTTTCAGCCATCTGGGCTATGTTTTCAAGGATGTTGTACACATGATCTGTATGGTGAACTTAGATACAGAGCGTCATCCGAACATGGACCTATATCTGTAGGCATGTGTATATTGGGCAACATTCCAATGTAGATGAATTTTTGCACTATGTACATGTTATTGTATAGTTTATGTGCTGAGCATGGAATGCCTTCCCTAAGAAATTTGTGATCAAGAGGATATATCATGATGTAATGTATTGTAAGATTGATGTAGGTCGCCACTCCGCTTCAGCTCTATCCCATCACAGTGTAAATCATCTCATTCAAAAAATATTGTTATTATTATTCTTACTTCATGCTTTAGGGGGCAATTGTTATAGATCAATTTGGGCACCATTCCAAATGGCCTGGTTAAACTGGAACATCATCCCCAAAACCAATGAATAGGGTCTATCATCCTCTATCATTTCGGTTGCTACATGCCCTATGATAAAGAGAAAGAAAAAATCATCCATGACTTCCATTGCAAGGTTTCCAATATTTGAAGTACATGTTATATCACCTATGAGCTCACCAACGCAGTCTCTCAAGGGGCTAACTGCTTTTCATATGCAAGCACCTCCATTCAAGGGTGCTCTGCAAAGCACTTCTCGACACTCAAGGGTGTGTTGGTCAATTGCGAGTGAAATTCTCATTGTTATGGAATCTCCACATGGCCAATGCCTTCTAGAAGAGTGCATATGTGTCAAAATTCGAATCCATGTGTCCATTCAACACCTCTGAGCTTGGGAACATTTCTTGCCTATTATTAGAAATTCATTGATTGTGAAACTACCTTCACCTCATCTATAAATTGAGCACAGATCCTAGTGCTTGAGAAGGAAGAAATTTAGTAGAGAAATGATGTTGGAATCTCAATTGAAGGTTTGATTTGAGTGATATGCTGTTGGAGAGAAGTACATTGTGATGAGGTTGGGATGATGCTGGAGTCGGTGACTATTGGAAATATGATGAAATATGTTGTCCTTGATGAAAAAATACTTGATGAATTTGTCCTTGATGGAAACCTACTTGATGAAGCTGTCCTTGATGGAAACCTACTTGATGAGTTGCCTCTTGATTGCAACCTATTTGGTAAAAATGTAAAATGATATTTCTACAGGTCAGTTCAGATGTACCAGAGAAAGGAATTCCAGAAAGTGCCAGAAAAATGAAATAGGAAATATTTCTCAATGTATACGCAGGTTTGATGAAGGAAACCCGCGTATGGATGTTGTGGTCGACAATTGTTGTCTAACCTAGAGACAGTCTAGAGCTGCCATAGACCAGTGCCTAGGACATCTTAGCATAGCAGGAGGCATATAATAAAACTGGGTTGTCAATCCAAAGGCTCACCCTACTATCTCTTGTAGAACAAGGAAATTGATTTGAAATGGGACCAGAAATCACATAAAATGTCACAGGGAAAGTAATGTTGCAGAGGCACAATGCAAAGCTCCAATATAAAAGCATCAGACAGTTAAGAGACAATTTACTGTAAAGAGGGCCGATTCAAATAATATGCCACAGAAATCAAATATCAGAAAGTGTATGTAGTGAAGGAAATCTGAGAAGATATTAGTTAACTTTGGTCTGATACCCAGATACACAACATAACCACATATGGGCTTATCATTCTAAGAATCCATACATGACAATGGCATTTTAAAAGCACCCTCCCAAAGCAACTAATATAGTAGAAAGATGAATGAAATGAACACGGAACAGTATATCATGCCTGAGCCATATTTAAAGTGCTTGACTGATTCAAGTATGGGCATCAACTAGGATGAATCCTTACCTAAAACTAGTGAGCCACTCGAATTCCAGTAACATGATACAAGAAGATGTATGAAATGAAATATTGTATTAAACACATAAGAGAAGTTTACATACTGTGAGATATCAAAAGACCAGAATCCTCTAAACAGACAGAACTCCTCCTCATTGAGACCCTACGGGCTCTGAGCCTTGATACAGAACCTTTACAAAATGTGTACAAAAAATGCCTTTCACAGCACAATTTTCTGATAAAATCCTGGAACCCTTACAATGTTTTTCTTCTTCCCTTTTATAGAGGAAGGAGGAGAAAAACTAATAAAATAAGTAGGTGAAACATTTAATTGTTTAGCTTGAACAAAAATGGTGGAAACATTCGTGCCCTTGTTGCTAAATTAATATGCTGAGCTATAGGTACTCTGAGGCCGGCTCCATGAAATAAATGTTGTAGGTGCAAAATTCTCCAGGGATAAGACATGAAGAATAAAATATGTAACATTCTGTACTTTCCTTAAGATAATTTGGCTGAAATAAACCCTGAGGACATTGTTTTCTGTGAAAAGATCTTTCTAGTAATCTGCATGGTCTTCGATCTGGTACTTTGCCTCCAAAAGGGTATGTAAGAGCCCCAAAGTCCTTAAATATGTTTCTTGAATCCTCTGCTCTTCAATGATATTTTCTATCTGCGCCATTAATTCTTCATCTGCTCAACCTGTGCATTTGAATGACCTCGGAGGGTTTGATAGATTTGAACCCTGGATTTTTAATGGATGTCATGTCAGCATATCTTCCCGGATCCTTGCTCCATAATTCTACATTTGATAATTGGTCCTCTGGAGCATACTCAACTTCTGTGGTGGTGGGCGTGAATTATGATGGTTCTCCATCGCCATAAACCTGCAAAACCCACAAAATTGTTAAAGAAAACCAGGCGCCAGGGTAATGGATGAGGCAGTGACCACAGAGTGGTGATATGGATTGAGTGAAACGATGAGGAGAAGCAGGGTGACAGAGAAATGAAGGGTGGCAACGAGAAACACAGTGGGATGACGATGTGTGGACGAGGCGGAGACAGACAACATAGACACGTAAACGATGCATGGAAATGGTGGAGGTAAACGTAAATGACACGTGGGCATGTTGCAGGGAGGTACGAAATACTGGTAATAGGATGACGTGGGTGCGGAGTTGGTTGATCAGTGGAACACGTGAATGATTCTGGGCCTTACGATCCGTGAACAAGATCAACGGTTAAAATTCAGTTAGGGGGCGATGGAATGGCGGGCCCGGGGTGTCGTATATTTAAATTAAAACGCGTGTGGCTTGGGAGATTGGCAGCCGTTAGATTGAGCACTCGGGATCAGACGATTCATGTGGATTTCGCTGCCCGTCTTGAGTCGGATGATAATGCGAGATGAGGAGCGGTTTTGACACCGTAATCAGGGACGCGTGGCGGGCGCCCAATGGAATCGCTCTGATTCAGAGAATACTGCTCGTCTGTGAAAGGCAGTGCGATGAAAACAAGCCTTGTTTTTGAGCGATGGACACGGGGTGGGGACCACTAGGGAAATAGGCAGCAGACCGTTGATCTTTTCTTAATCGGGCGGCTGAGAATCCACACGATAACCATATACGGTAAGCACCCTTTTGGTTTGGCACAGGGTTACGCGCCCGGGTCACGTGAAGGACTGGCTGTAGGGGGCTAAGCCTAAGAGGGCTTCGGATTCAAACTCTTTCAACAGTGAGCCTTTCGGCCCTCGATTACGAAATCTGGGTGCGAAGGAGGGCAACGATAAGCGAAAACGGGTCTCTTAGGCCGCGGTAGGAAATTTGAAAGGTTTTAGGAGGGGCTAATGGCCAAAAATTTGGATGAGGGGGCTAACATGTACAACATCGGCTCCATTTGGGGACGGCGCGTTCATACCTGGACACATCGAGAACTTGCAGATTGTCTATTTATCTTTCTGTTAGCTATGCCGTGCGACCTTGCTGCACTTCTCTTCACAATTAGTCAGCACACATCCCTTACTGAAACAAGAACTAAAACCAAAACTTATATACAATTATGGTACAGCAGGCATTCCCTTCCTGAATTAGAATTGGAAATAGGGTTTCAGAAATTGGCTGTTTACAGGGGCATCCAGCACGTCGCCCTGTAAATTCTCCAGTAAAAAGGTGTTATTACCTCCCTGTTCCACAATTTTAAATGGGCAGAACCAGAGTGGGTCAAATTCGCCATGTTTTCCCTTCTCAGCTCTCCGGACATCCCATCTGAGAACCAGATCACCAATCTGCGGCTTTCTGTCTTTAGCATGCTGATCAAATATGTTTTTCATTTTTTCCTGATATTCAGCTAACCTCTGGTTCACCTGGTCTCATGTTTCCTCTAATTCCACCAATTGATTGATTCTTCTGACCATATCATCTGGTTCTTCCTGAATTTCCTGCATGAAACGTGCCACTGGAAAAACCAGCTGCACAGGAAACACTGTTGCTCGTCCATACACCAGCTCATATGGAGATTTTCCAGTTGCTCTCTTGCTGGTTATTCTATTTTCCCATAGAGCAAACTTCAATTGGGAATCCCAATTCCTCTGATTTTAATTGATTGTTTTCTTCAGGGCCCTCACTAGAGTTTTGTTAGAAGATTCTGCCAGACCGTTCCCCTGAGGATAATAAGCTGTGGAGTGCTTCAAGGTGATATTATATTGCTGGCAGAAATTTACAAATTTTGCAGATTTGAAGGCCTGTGCATTATCAGTCACTATTCTGGTAGGGCAGCCAAACCTGGATATGATGTTTTCCTCCATGAACTTTATGATGACCGTGTCAGTAGCATTTCTTGCAGGTATGGCTTCCACCCATTTTGTAAAATAATCTGTGGTTGTTAATATCCATTTATGTTGTCCACTTGATGGGGGATGTATTTCTCCAATAAAATCTATTCCCCATTGTTGAAATGGCTCATTCACATGAACTGGAATCAGGGGAAGAGCTGCCACTTTCTGTCTCTCAGCAAATTTCTGACACTTATCACATGCTCTGACCCAAGTAAAAACATCCCCAAATAACTTAGGCCAGTAGAAACCAGCTTTCAGTATTTTATGTGCTGTGGCTCTACAGCTGTAGTGGCCTCCACAAATTCCTTCATGAAATTCCTTCATTATACTTTCTACTTCATCCTCTGTGAGGCACAATAATAGGATGCCTGAAGGATCTCTCCAGTACAATTGGCCATTAGCAACTATGCACTTTTGTGATTTTAATCTCAAAGCCCTGTATTTTGCTTTATCACAGCTGGGTGGACAACTGAGTGTCAAAAGGTATTCAACTATTTCTTTGTACCATGGACTAGTGAGATACTTCATGTGTACTTTCTGAGTAGCCATCTCCAGTCCTTGCTGCTCTTTCTCGTCCTCAGACTCTTCATTAGAAACCATAGAAAATTTTATGCCCGGAGCCTGGTGGTTTGATTCTGTCAAGATCCTTGCTAGCCCCTGTCCTTTTATCAGCTTGGTGGGGCGAATGTCCAGATCATACTCCTGTATTTTTGCAATCCATCTTCCTCTTTTGCCTTCACTGTCTCCCTGAACAAGGATATCCTTTACAGCTACAATAGGGACAAATGCAGTGATGTGAGACTGCAAAACATATGTTCTAAATTCTTTGAGGGATTTTACCAGGGCATATGCATGTTTTTCTAATATTTCATATTTCAATTCTGCATCATGAAGCACCTGAATGAAGAAGGTGATAGGCTGCTCATATCCATCTTGATTTTTCTGCAATAACACTCCAGCTACTGTATGAGGTGAAGCAAAAGAAAAGATCATAAACGGTCTAGTATAATCAGGTCCAGCCAGCACAGGGGCTTCAGCAAATGCAGCTTTAATTCTAGCATAGGCCTCCCGTGACTCTTGTGACCATTTCACCTCATTGTTCTTTTTCAGAATATCAGTTATATGCCTAACTATTTCAGCATAGTTAGGGATGAATCTTCTCAGAAAATTTATTCGTCCTAAAAAAACTTGTACTTATTTTTTATTTCTAGGGAGAGGAATACCATTTATGACTTCTACTCTTTTAGGATCTACTCTCACCCCATCTTTAGTGACAATGTGCCCCAAAATTTTTCCTTCCTCTAATGCAAATAAAGACTTTTGCGGGTTAAGAGAAATGCCATACCTTCTGCATTTTTCAAAAGTTCCTCGTAAATGTTCAATGTGTTCAGCATCATTTTTTGAAAACACTGTAATGTCATCAAGGTACACCACCAAAAATTTATCCTGCTCACCCACAAAAGCAATGTCCATGGCCCTCTGAAAGGTAGCTCCTGCATTAATCAGCCCGAAAGGCATCCTAGCATACATGAATGTTCCCCATGGTGTGGTGAAAGAAGTCTTCTTTTGATCTTCTGGAAACACAGCTACCTGATTATAGCCAGAAAAACCATCCATCATTGACATTCTAGAGGCTCCCACCACTTTCTGCAGGATGTGGTCCATCTTAGGCAGTGGATAATTATCCTTTAGTGATGCTCTATTTAAATTCCTGAAATCCACACATAGCCTTATTTCTCCATTTTTCTTTCGGACAGGGACCAAATTAGCAACCCATTCAGAGTACCTTAATGGCACTATTATTTTGGCCTTTAGCCGCTTCTTGATTTCTTTTTCAATGGAGGGAAGCAGCAGAGGATTTATCTGCCTAAGCTTCTGCTTATAAGGTTTTGCATCTTCCCTCAAAGGAATCTTATGCTGCATTATGTTAACATCAAATGTTTTAAGGTCCTGATAGGACCACGCAAATACATCTTTATAAGATTGAAACAATTTCAGGTATCTTTCTTTATATTCCTCTGGGACCTTCTTAGATAGCTTTACAATTTTAGGCTCAACGTTGGTACCCAGATTCAAATCTTCGACTTGATCTTCTTCTATTACTTTATTATGCTACAATGGAACGTCATTTTTGTCAAACAATCTTTCTACAGGCACCAGCCCTCTAGGTATAACATTCCCTTTAAATTGCAACACTTTACTTCCTGCCATTTTCTCTTCCCACTTATTTTCTGAGACATTCTCAGCCTCGTCTTCTTCACCATCATCAATCTCCATATTGGAGAATTCTCCCACTGTCTCCAGGAATTTCTTCATCTGTTCATCATCTTCAAATACCTGCCAGTGCTTAATATTATCTGGGATTGATGGTCTATAACGTACCTCGATTTCATACCTCAAGAGAGGGTTCTGCGGAGGACGAAATGTACTAGCAGCTATAGCAAGGGAATCCGCCATTCTATTCTGCTCTCGGGGCATGAACTGGATATTGAATGCTAAGAATAAATTCTCCACCATGTCCCATACTTCATTTCTATATGCCCTCAACCGAGGGTGCTTGGTTTGACATTGATTTCTGACCTATCTGACCACCAGCTCAGAATCTCCCAGGACCTTTAAACTCTGTAAACCCATGCTCCTGGATATTTGCAATCCTAGCAACAGTGCTTCATATTCATCCACATTATTAGTAGCCTCATATTCCAATTTAAAAGACAGTGGCACCCAGTTTCCTGTAGGATAAATTAATAATACTCCAGCCCCATTGCCTTCTCTTGAATTTGCTTCATCAAAATGTAGAGTCCATACTCCTGCTTCATTGTCTTTTATAGGCTGCTCAGTCTTGATTTGGCAGAAAGAAGGTTCGTGAGTGAAATTTTGATCTTCTTCAAACATAAAACATGAAAAATCTCCTTCTTTACTATAAACTGGTGAATTTTCTGAGTTATCAACTTTAGTAACCATTTTGAAAAATCTAGTTTCTTTGTATAATCTCCTCTCCTGACCACCGAAAACAAGGATAGTGGCGTAGGTTAAATCCATCTTGATTGACCCACCAATTTTTGTTCCCCAAGACCTTGACAACAGCATGCCAAAGCGAGCTGGGATATCAGCCATTACAATGTCCATTACTACGCTTTTTGCTGGAATTTTGGCCAGATTGACCACTAAATCTTTAATCATCCCCAAGCATTTAACTCTTTTGGAATCAAATGAATATAGGTCTTTATATGGACGTGTGATTTGTAGCCCTAGTTGTTCCATGACTGACAAAGGCATAAGGTTATGGGAAGCCCCAGAATCTAACATACAATTGTGTAACAGCAGGTCATGAATAACTAAAGACACATAGAAAGGAGGAGTAGAAGGGTCTATCTCCTCGACATATGGGCCAAAAACTACCATGGGTCTTTCTTCTTGAAGATTTAGACTGTCTGGAATTATTGGTGCTTCAGGAGGAAGTAATAGAGAAGTAACTTGAGATTGATATACAGGTTGTCTTAACAGTTCAGTCAAAGGGATTGGGATTTTGACTTTCTCAAGTTCTTTTTGCAATTTGAAAGCAGGAGGGGGTTTTTCTATTACAACTTCTTTTGACTCTTTATTTTCAGCTGAAGGTTTAACTTCTTTTGATACGGACTCGACATTGGGAGGGGTGACTACTTTTAAAGAAGAAGGAGTTTGATCAACAAACTGCAAAGGTTTATTCAAAGGACTCTGACCTTTATCTATGGCCTTTTGCTTTGTTGGCTCTTTCTAGGTAGGTGCTTCCTTCTGAAGTGGATCCTCTTCTTCATCTTGATTCCGGGTCCTCTTTCTGGAGGATCTGAGATCATATCTCCTATTGAAATGTGCTTGCATGAAATCATTAAACTGTTTGCAATAGTGATCAATTTCTGCATCTTCTGTATCTCTGATCTCTTCTTCTTCTTCTTGCAAAGGGCATTCTATCTCATCATTATTTGAAAAGGCAAGATTTGCATCTTGCAGTTCATAGGCAGCGTCATCAGTGGAGTCATTTATTGGGCCTTCCAGGTACAATGGGTGTGATACTTGATCCTGTTGCTCCTTGGCTTCCCTTGGCAGTATTTGCAGGGGTGGCTTTCTATACTGAGGATTGTAACCTCTGTTTAGAGCACTATAAAAATTCTTGGGGGTTGTATTCTTGGCCTCCAGTTCTAGCTTGACCATCTTTTTAATCATCTTGCTTATTTCCTCCATTTTATCTGAATCTTTGTCCTGGTTAGAAGTAGATACTTCTTCTTTGCCTCTTCTTCTGGTATCTTGTTCAGTTTTTCCTTTTAATTTTCCAGTAGAAGCAAAGTTTGCTTCTAATTCAAGAGCATCTGACTGAGCATCATCTAGGGTGGCAGGCTTTGTTTCCCTGAGGGAGAAACCAAAATCTGAGTCAAAAGCTGCTATGAAAACAACTTTGGCAGCATTCTGATGGGGCTTCATATTTGCAAGGAGGTTTAGATATAACTTATTGAATCTCTTAATAAACTCTGACACCCCTTCATTATGTTTCTTCTTGAGTGTATTGAATTCAGTGAGACACTGTCCGTGATCTTTCTTTTCTCCCCATTTTCTGAGAAAAGTATTCTCCATATCATCCCAAGTGGTTACTGAACGGTTTCCCAATGTCTTGAACCATTTTCTAGCTTCACCGTCCAAAGATTGCACAAATAATCTTAAGACCACATCTAAATGTTCAACATTAAAGTTCTCTACAAAAGAGCAGAAAGTCTCAAGATGTTTCTGAGCATCGATTTCATTTTCTCCAGTGAATCTGGGCAATACCTTCAAGTAATCCTATGGCATATCATTCAGCACCTGAGGTAATGCCAGGGGAGCATATTTATTGAGCAAAAAGGCAGGAACATTAGCCATTGGAGGAGGTGGGGGTTGTGCAACAATCTGGTGTACAAATGAAGGAAGAGGAGTAGGCGGAAGTGGAGTATGGATAACAATGGGAATATATTGTACAGCAGCCTGAGGCGTAGATGGAAACAATTCACGGTTAACAGGGGCTACTTCTGTAACTTCTTTAACTTCTTTAGCCTCAGGGGTAGGACAAAATTTCTCTTTGGTTCTAGCACTTCCCCTGGGTGGGCTATCCGAGTAATATTCAGGATTTTCTTCGGTAGAGTCGAGATTTCCTACTGGAACTTCTTGAAAAGAAGAAGATGGACAATCTTCTTCGAAAAACTCGGGGATTTCAGCACGGGCTGATTTCCTCTCTTTCCAACTTCTTCTGTGTATAATCTTCTCTGGGTTAGACCTAGAGGGTATCTTCGATTTGGACGTATCTGACCTTAAATGTGGCTTTTGAGGAGCCAGGACTACCAATAGATTTATCGATTAAACAATAGTGTGGAGTCGCCAAGGTGAGAGATATGCAACTCTTCAACTCTCTGTGCTCACCTGATTAGAGAGTGAATATGATTTGTCGAGGCCCAGGGAAACTGATATTCTTAAATTCGATCCCCGGCAACGGCACCAGAAAGATGTTGTCGACAATTGTTGTCTACCCTAGAGACAGTCTAGAGCTGCCATAGACCAGTGCCTAGGACATCTTAGCATAGCAGGAGGCATATAATAAAACTGGGTTGTCAATCCAAAGGCTCTCCTACTATCTCTTGTTAAACAAGGAAATTGATTTAAAATGGGACCAGCAATCACAGAAACTGTCACAGGGAAAGTAATGTTGCAGAGGCACAATGCAAAGCTCCAATATTAAAGCATCAGACAGTTAAGAGACAATTTACTGTAAAGAGGGCCGATTCAAATAATATGTCACAGAAATCAAATATCAGAAAGTGTATGGAGGGAAAGAAACACAAGAGGATATTAGTTAACTTTGGTCTGATACCCAGATACACAACAGAACCACATATGGGCTTATCATTCTAAGAATCCATACATGACAATGGCGTTTTAAAAGCACCCTCCCAAAGCAACTAATATAGCAGAAAAGCGGAAGAAATGAATATGAAACAGTATATCATGCCTGAGCCATATTTAAAGCACTTGACTGATCCAAGTATGGGCATCAACTAGGATGAATCCTTACCTGAAACCAGTGAGCCACTCGCATTCCAGTAACATGATACAAGAAGATGTGTGAAATGAAATATTGTATTAAACACATAAGAGAAGTTTACATACTGTGAAATACCAAAGAACAGAATCCTCTAAACAGACAGAACTCCTCCTCACTGAGACCCTACGGGCTCTGAGCCTCAATACAAGAACTTTACAAAATGTATACAAAAATTTCTTTCACAGCACAATTTCTGATAAGAGTCTGGAACCCCTACAATGTCTTTTTTCCTCCTTTTTATAGAGGAAGAAGAAGAAAGACTAATAAAATAAGTAGGTGAAACATTTAATTGTTTAGCTTGAACAAAATGGTGGAAACATTCGCGCCCTTGTTGCTTAATTAATATGCTGAGCTATAGGTACTCTGAGGCCGGTTCCATGAATTAAATGTTGTGGGTGCAAATTTCTCCAGGGATAAGACATGCAGAATAAAATATGTAGCATTCTGTACCTTCTTGCAGAGAATTTGGCTGAAGTAAACCTTGAGGGCATGATTTCCTGTGAAAAGATCTTTCTAGTGATCTGCAAGGTCTTTGATCTGGTACTTTGCCTCCAAAATGGTATGTAGAAGCCCCAAAATCTTTAAATGCGTTTCTTGAATCCCTTGCTCTTCGCTGATGTTTTCTATCTGCGCCATTAATTCTTCGTCTGCTCAACCTGTGCATTTGAATGACCTTGGAGGGTTTGATAGATTTAAACCCTGGCTTTTTAATGGATGTCGTGTCAACATATCTTCCCGGATCCTTGCTCCATAATTCTGCATTTGATAATTGGTCCTCTGGAGCGTACTCGACTTCTGTGGTGATGGACGTAAATTCTGATGGTTCTCCATTGCCATAAACCTGCAAAACCCACAAAATGGTTAATGAAAACCAGGCGCGAGGGTAATGGATGAGGCAGTGACCACAGAATGGTGATATGGACTGAGTGAAACGATGACGAGAAGCAGGGTGACAGAGGAATGAAGGGTGGCAACGAGAAACATGGTGGGACGACGCTGTGTGGAAGAGGCGGAGATAGACAACATATACACGTAAACGATGCATGAAAATGGTGGAGGTGAACGCGAATGACACGTGGGCGCACAAGAGACTATACAGAAGGGGTGACGTGGATATGGACTCGGTCAACCGACGGGGTGCGCGAACAATCCTGGGCCATACGATCAAAAACGGGATCGACGGTTGATATTATGTCGGGCGGTGGTGAGATGGTGGGCCACGGGTGATATAGACGTGAGTTAAAACTTTGGAGAATAATCGCAGTTGGATTGAGCACCCAAGATCGGACGGTCCACATAAATTTCACTGCACGTCTTGAGTCGGACGATAATGCGCGATGAGGAGCAGTTTTGGCACCGTACTCAGGGACGCGTGGCGGGCGCTCAATGGAATCGCTCCGATTCAGAGAATACCGCTCACCTGCGAAAGGCAGTGCGATGAAAACAAGCTTGGTTTTGAGCGATGGACATGGGGTGGGGACCACTAGGGCAATAGGCAGCGGACCGTTGATCTTTGCTTAATCGGGCGGCTGAGAATCCACCCGATAACCATATACGGTAAGCACCCTTTTGGTTTGGCACAGGGTTACGCGCCCGGGTCACGTGCAGGACTGGCTGCATGGGGCTAAGCCTAAGAGGGCTTCAGATTCAAACTCTTTCAACAGCGAGCCTTTCGGCCTTCGATTACGAAATCTGGGTGCGCAGGAGGGCAACGATAAGCGAAAACGGGTCTCTTAGGCCACGATAGGAAATTTGAAAGGTTTCAAGAGGGGCTAATGGCCAAAAATTTGGATGAGGGGGCTAACATATACAACAAAGTTCTACACAGGACTTCAAATTCAAATAGGAAGGTTTCAGGATCTTCAGTTTTAAGTCCATAAAAATTTGGAAGGACAGAGGGTGAAATGTTTTTCATAGTTTTATTGGTTTCTTCATATACTATAGGAAACCCAAAAGAGCTTCCCATTTCTCTTCTACCTCTTCCTCTACCTCCTTCTCCTTCTGCACCTCTACCTCCTTCTCCTCTACCTCTACCTCTACCCCCTCCAAATAGTGTGTGTTCTCCATTAAAAACTCCTCCTCTCCCTTCTTCTGCCATAGTTGATTCTTTTGTAGAAGTTGAAAAATTTATGTCCCCAACAGGGGTCTCAGAATATTCTTCTAAGACAGGTTCAGTGGATAAAGTGGAAGGTATTTTTAATGGAATATCTAATCTTAAGTCCTCTGGAAGTATAGGATCAGTAAAGGATGGAATGTGGGTTTGGGTTGAAGGTGTGCTAGCTCTTGGTCTTGGTGAAACAAGTGGTGTTCTAGGAATCAAGCTTCTGCTTCTTATGAATCTACCCCTTGAGTCTCTTTCTCTACGCATATCATTGTTTTTGGGAGGTAAGAAACAAGGCTACCTAGTTACACTTCCCCGGCAACGGTGCCAAAATTTCTGCTCAACTTAGTGTTCCTAAATTGAGGTCATAAATTGTCAACCAGGGTTAGTAAACTGTTGAAGTGAAGTGCACTATATGTGCCTAGGTATTTGTTTCTCACTACGTTGTGTTTAGTGTTTTTCAATGTTTTTGATTTTTGTGTTTTTATCCTAAGAGGAAAAGAACTAAGTTTTGGCAAAGAGAAGTTGTTGGACACACTAAAATAGAGCAAAACCTATTCTAAACTATGTGTGGCACTTGAGAACAAAAAATGCAAAACTCTTAACAAGAAAAATAACTCATAGCAAGAACTAAATAACTCATAACATGAATTCAATAACTCATAACATGAACTCAGTCCAATTCATTCATTAGGAATATGTTGGAATAGCTTTTGAGAAAAGGATAAGTTTAATGCAATGAGGCTCTTCTAAGATAGTCTGCAACCTAGTGAAGAATTCTACTTCTAAATTAACCTATGACACCAAAATTAATCTATTCTACAAATTAAAATATCACTGTTAAACCTCTTTCAAGAATTAGAAATCTTTTGGAATAGCTTTGGAAATGAGGCAGTTTGTGAAATTATAAAAAGTTGCAGAGCAATCAAGGCCTTGAATTGATATCACTAATTCTTGTCCATGTGATGATGTGTTTGGAAGAGATTAGTACAAGAGTAATTTGTAAATAATGAAGGCTGTGAAGTCTAATTCAACTAGCTAATCAAACTTGAAATACAAGGACTATAACTAAACTAGAGTGCAATTAAACTAACTTGAAACACAGTGAATCAGAAACTGAACTAGGGTTCTATTTAACCTCCGAAGTATTACAACTAAACTAAAAATGCAACTAATCACTGAAATATTTCAGCTCTGTCTCATTCGAAGCTAGTGGTATTTTGGAATGATTCATAGAACAGGACTGGCTGTAACATGTGATGTAGATGAGCATAAAAACATAAAGTTCAACAAAACACAACAAAGCTCTAAAACACCACAACTATGTCTCATCCAGTGTTAGTGATATTTTGGAAGAGTTCATAAGAACAAGACTACCTGTAACAACTGATGTAGTTGAGTACAAAAACATAAAGTTTAGAGAAATGCAACTAACTCCTAAAATAATACAGTTATATCTCATTCAATATTAGTGATATTTTGGAATAATTTGTAAGAACAAGACTAGACTGTAGCATCCAATGCAAGTGAATATAAAACACAAAGTTAAGAAAATTGCTTAAACTAGGAACACAATAAGGCTAAAGTTACTTATCTAAACAATGTACACAAAGCTTCTCGGGCAGTAGGGGCCCTCTACCACTGGATTAGCATACAAGTCTCCTCAAGGTTGCCTCAGATATTGCAATAAAGCGGTGCTTCTTTCATTAAAGGAAAAGTATTTCAAAAACAGAGTATTACGGTTTTCTGAGATCTAGCAAAAAAACATAAATCTAGCTAGTTGTTTCTCGGTCTCCCGAGTCATTCTTATAAGAAAATTACATAACTTCCCTTGAGATAAAATAGGAATAAATGTCTTTCCCAACTAAAATCAAATTAGAACTCTGGTGGAGGTCTCGTACTGTGATTAAAGACATTTGTACAGTCCTTGTCCTATTAGAAGTCTATCTCTTAGTTTTGGTTTCCCACGTGCATAACCACCTGTAGAATTCTGCTCAGACTTCGTAGGGAGCAAGGAATGATGTGGATGAAGTCTGGAATTCACCCATATGCATTTTTCTTTGAGGTGACACCTGGAACCTGTGAGAACATGAAGACAACTGCAGAATAGGCGACTAGCTACAGAATGGATGCATTCTGTAGCTAAGTCTAGTAAAAAATTACTACAACAACAAATCCATGAAAATATAGCAAGTCAGTCATTGTATAAACTCCTAAAGTGTCTTTAACCAATCTTATTGATCATTTAAGCCTATAATTGATAAGGGACAAAAGAAATGAAGTGAAATTTGGTGAAGGGAAAAGACATCTTTGGAGCTCAACAATCCAGAAGTTGTTGGACACACTAAAACAGAGAAAAACCTATTCTAAACTATGTACGGCACTTGAGAACATAAAATGCAAAACTCTTAACAAGAAAAATAACTCATAGCAAGAACTAAATAACTCATAACATGAATTCAATAACTCATAACATGAACTCAGTCCAATTCATTCATTAGGAATATGTTGGAATATCTTTGAGAAAATGATAATGTTAATGCAATGAGGCTCTTCTAAGATAGTCTGCAACCTAGTGAAGAAATCTACTCTAAATTAACCTAAGACACCGAAATTAATCCATTATACAACTCAAAATATCACTGTTAAACCTCTTTCAAGAATTAGAAATCTTTTGGAATAGCTTTGGAAACGAGGCAGTTTATGAAATTATAAGAAATTGCAGAGCAGTCAAGGCCTTGAATTGATATCACTAATTCTTGTCTATATTATGATGTGTTTGGAAGCGATTAATACAAGAGTAGTTTGTAAATAATGAAGACCGTGAAGTCTAATTCAACTAGCTAATCAAACTTGAAATACAGTGACTATAACTGAACTAGAATGCAATTAAACTAACTTGAAACATAGTGAACAGAAACTGAACTAGGGTGCTACTAACCTCCAGAGTATTACAACTAAACTAAAAATGCAACCAATCATTGAAATATTTCAGCTCTGTCTCATTCGGGGTTAGTGGTATTTTGGAATAATTCATAGAATAGGACTGGCTGTAACATGTGATGTAAATGAGCAAAAAACATAAAGTTCAAAAAAACGCAACTAAGCTCTAAAACACCACAGCTATGTCTCATCCAGTGTTACTGATATTTTGGAAGAGTTCTTAAGAACAAGACTAGCTGTAACAATTGATGCGATTGAACACAAAAACATAAAGTTCAAAGAAATGCAACTAACTTCTAAAATACTACAGTTATATCTCATTCAATATTAGTGATATTTTGGAATAATTCGTAAGAACAAGACTAGACTGTAGCATCCAATGCAAGTGAATATAAAACACAAAGTTCAGAAAATTGCTTAAACTAGGAATGCAACAAAGCTAAAGTTACTTACCTAAACAATGTGCACAAAGCTTCTCGGGAAGTAGGGGCCTTCTACCACTGGATTAGCATACAAATATCCTCAAGATTGCCTTAGATCTTGCAATAAAGTGGTGCTTCTTTCATTAAAGGGAAAGTATTTCAAAAACAGAGTATTACGGTCTTCTGAGATCTAGCGACAAAACATCAATCTAGCTAGCTGTTTCTCGGTCTCCCGAGTCATTCTTATAATAAAATTACATAAATTCCCTTTGAGATAAAATAGGAATAAATTTATTTACCAACTAAAATCAAATTAGAACTCTGGTGGAGGTCTCGTACTGTGATTAAAGACATATGTCAGTCCTTGTACTATTAGAAGTCTATCTCTTAGTTTTGGTTTCCCACGTGCATAACCACCTATAGAATTCTGCTCAGACTTCGTAGGGAGCAAGGAATGATGTGGATGAAGTCTGGAATTCACCCATATGCATTTTTCTTTGAGGTGACACTTGGAACTCGTGAGAACATGAAGACAGCTGCGGAATCGGCAACTAGCTACAGAATGGCTGCATTCTGTAGCTAAGTCTAGTCAAAAATTACTACAACAACAAAACCATAAAAGTGTAGCAAGTTAGTCATTATAAACATTCTTAAAGCAACTTTAATTAATCCTATTGATCATTTTAAGCCTGTAATTGATAAGGAAAAAAGGAATTGAAGTGAAATGTGGTGAAAGAAAAGGACATCTTTGGGGCTCAACATACCCCCACTGCAAAGTTTTTGCATGTCCTCATGCAATCAACTCATATATTCTGAGACTTTTGCTAGGAAATCTAGGCTCCTTCTTCTGCTTTGCCTGATATTTAATGGCCTCCTAAGCTTCTTTATGACCAAATTGAATCTCAAATTTATAAGTGTCCTGCTCAACTTTTTGTTTTTCTTCTTCAATTTCTCACTAGCCTTGTACAAATTTTCCATTTGCAGAGAGAGGGTTGTATTCATATCACTTTTCAGCTTAACCTGCTCCCTTAAAATGTCATTCTCATTCTTGATATGCCTATTGAGTACTTCTAACTCATATTTGTCCTTTCTTAGTACATCAATTGCAGATTTTTTTGGGCTAGCAGTTCTGTCTCTACTTTCTGAGGCTCTCTTTTCTAATGTCTCAATATAATTATAAATTTGTTGTTGAGTTGGGTCTATCTCTGGAGCTCCTTCATCAAGATCCTCTTCATATTGGTACTCAGGTGATCTAGCAGTTGGTGTCTCTTCATCCTCAATGTTTATGATTCTCGTTTGTCTAATCCCCGTTTTCTTCAATATACCTCTAAGTCTGTGGCTTCGTCTTGGTTGAGATGGTTCTTCACCTCTCTCCTTGGCATACCTTCTTATCATCTTCTCCTTTTTAAGTTGTTTCCTAATTTCAGTCAATTTCTCAGAAATTATCTCTTCACTGTCCTCTTGTATAGACTTACCAGTTTTAGTTTCAACAGCTTCGGAAATTTTCCTTCTTTGATGCAGATAAATTTAAAAATAATTTGTATTTTTATTAAACCTAGGGGTCTCATGTTTTTGAGAAAATATTAATTTTATGTAAATATTAATGAGATTTTTGAGTGATTAAATTATATTTTTAATTAATTATTGAGAGGATTTGTAAATGTTTCCAAATAATTGGAAAACATGAGAGGAATTTGATTTTAGATATTTAAGAATTAATTATGAGCCTAAGTTAGATTTAGTTTCAAGATTTTAGGGATAAAATTCTAGATTGTAGGGGTGTTGAGAGATTTGAGGACTTTGTTGAGTGATTAAAGGGATTTGGACCTAAATTGGTTCAATTCAATTTGTATAAATTTATGAGCCTCAAAGGCAAAATAGATCAGGAAGAATAGAGTGATTTAGAGGTGAGGTTTGGACAGCAATTTTGTAAGCCCCCGGGCATTTGTAAGAGGGCCAATGATTGAAAATCAAGCCAGGAAGAAATGTTGCTGTAAGTAAATTCATTTTTATATAAAAGTGTTGGTTTTGAATTATGCGTCTCAATTGGTCAATTTATGTATGGTTGAAATCGATATTAAGGATTGAATTGATAAATCCATGTGAGAGACTACGTTTGTCAAGCGAATTGATTATTTCATGTCGATCTGTGGTTTTGATTGGCAGTGATTGAAAATGGGAATGTGATGATGGAAATTAAATAGTTTTATTGAATTCATGTTTTAGTGCATGAAGTTAAATGTTAGATGAGGAAGAATCGATTTTATTATCGATTTATGTTTCAGAATCTGAGTAAAATTATGAATCGAATGAGGCATTCGATTAGGCAAGATGACAAAGCCGTGATGTGATGGCGCAGAGTTAAATTCATGAGGAAGAATTGACGTTGATGTCAAGTTGTGTTTGTATGAGCAGTGTGAATCCAAATTAAAGGCGTAATACTTAATTGAGGAATGTTTATAGAAGAGTAAGATTGATTCACAGTTACAGCGTTATAAATCTGGTTAAAGAGCCAAATTCTGGCTTGGCATTGAAATCTCAAGAATGCCGAAGGAGCGATATTACAATCGCGTGGAAGAATCTGCTGAATGAAACGGCTTTAGGAATCGATCTGCAGGTTGAAGAGGGGCATAGTAAGGATCTGAGAAGAATATTGGTCTATAAAGATCGATTATGGTTATGCAAGCATTGGTCGGGTTCGATTGACATTATTTAAAGTCGATTTTAATATCATTGTAATTGCAGAAGGTTGCTCGGACCTTGAAACGGTGCGAGGGGTTAATCCATTCGATGGGTCATATCTTAACGCAGAGGAAGTGTTTTTATTGCCAGACGTGATAAATAATGCAGAGGTCGAATTATCTAATAGTCGGAATGATGTTTTTCTGAAGTGTTTCAGATTCGACGGATGGTGGTAAGTTAAAGGAGGAAGACAGATCGATTTACATAAATCGATGTTAATTTGTGTTAAATTTCATACACAAGGAATCAAGGACGCGGAGGGTGTAAATAGTCAATTCGTGAAGCGATGGGTAAATCGTTGCCATCGTAATGAATGTTGTAAGGTCGACTTGTGAGTTAATTGAGTTTGTCGGAAGTTGAATTCAATCAATTTCCATGTTCTAGAGTTGAATTAAATTGAATGGTAGCTGAATGGAGTTCGTAGAAACCACAGTGCTGAAATATTGGCACAATTAGAAGTATGTTGTATGAATTGAAGCGTCGAGAAGTTGAACGCAGAATAGAGCGGAGGATATAAGCCCATTGATGAAATTGACGGACTTGGTGAGTTGAATTACTGTGATTCCAGCGTCCTTCTATGATTGTATAAATGTTGGCATGTGGATTTCATCCAAGGTATGGATGGAGTATTTCAATGATGTATTTAACATTTAATTATTAAAAGTTTCAATATTTGAATAATTAATGAAGTGATAAATAAGGCCAATGCAACAGTACTATCAAGCACATTTTGTGAATTGAATAAGCTGTGATCAGTCAAAGAATGCTTTGACATTTAGTGCCTTGGGTGCTATTTAAAGTCCGAGATTAAAAGCCATATACTAAATGTGAAGAAATTTTCATAATGGATATTTGTGAGATGAAAGCTTCCGCAAAAGTTTGTAAACTTGCCAGACATTGAAGTTTTATTTGGGGCAAAATTTTGGAGATGCATTTCATACGCATAGCATTGCAAATTGTGGGTTTGGCAGGGTCACCCTGCATCAAGTGGTATCAGAGCTAGAATAGCTCATTTGAAAATTAATTTTTCTAAATGCATGTGTATTAAAGCAATGAGGAAAGTTTGATGTTTCAAATCTGTTTAAAGTGATTGAATATTTAGTAAGCATACATGGTATAGTGATGAAGACAAAGTGATAAGATTTAAATCTGATAGGACAGCAGGCAGTGCAGCAGAGCATTGGGAGAAATTGTAGAAACAAGTGCAGTTGGATGTTGAACAAGACTTGAAGGTGAGGTAATTTTGATTTTGTTTGAAGATATTGTTTGTAAAATGCAGATTGCAGGCAAGTGAGGAGCATCTCAGCAAGAAGATCACAGCTTTGAAAAGCAGTGATGAAGGAAGCCAGTAAGGGTTTCTAAAGAGAAAAGAGATTGTGGTAGAACCTGGAGAATTCCAACAGAGGTTGGATGCAGAGAACAGACGTGTTCTTGAAAGGGTGTGGAGGATTAAAACTTGAAGGAGCAGAGAGGATGCTCAAGGGGTTCTAGACCGAGGACCGATACTTGCCAAAAGACCAAATCCAAGGGGAGGATTGGTGAGGTAAGTTGTGACAAGGAGGACTTGTCATTGCAGAGGTTTCAGTGCAGCCCATGATGAGTGAGTGAAGACTCATAAAGGAAGAGATGAATACTCATAGTCATAGCAGAGATTACAGAGGTTCTGAGAGAGGCCACAATAGAATAAAGATGAAGAAAGAGGATGCCAAGACAGATGGCATGCAGAGGCAGTTAAAGTATGAAAAGTATGAGAAAGGTAGCTGAGCTCAGGGAGCAGTTCAACAAGTTGCAGATGATGATAGAGGAAAGCCAGAGAGTTGGTTGGCTCATGAAGAAGAGAGTGAAGTGGCGCAAGCTACAGATGAAGAAAGAGCAGATGATACATGCTCAGCAGAAAGAGAGATTACTCAGAATGATTGAGTATTTGGAGAAGGACTTGAATACTAAAAATTCAAGCCAGACCAAGAGGTCAAATGGCTTTACATCTGACAAATTTTGTATGTTTGCAGGAAAAGAAATTGAAGAAGGACAAACTGCTGATGAGGAAAATGAGACAGCCAAATATTTTGTGAATGTCCATACACAGTTGGGGAGAGGTTTTGCTTTCCAACATATTGGAAGCAGAGGAGAGTTAACTTATGATAATGGCCAGAAGCTGGAAATTGAGCAGTCAATTGGACAGTTAAAAGAGACTGAAGAAAATACCATTGAAAAATTTCTGAAATGTATAAAGGAATTGGAACAACAGGAAGATTTGATGACTGAATCATCAAATGAGACCATGGGGTCTTATGATTTTAAAACTGACAAGTTATGTGCGAATGCAGGCATTGAAGAAGACAGTTCATGTGATAAAACGGTGGTGAGTGAAGCCAAAGGGTACCAAGTCACATATGATGACTATTATCTTTCAGAAGAGGATCAGATTGAGTTACTGCAACAAAAGGAATTCATAAATTCCTTGTTTTGTGAAAGAAATTGTTTCAATGAAGTTGATGATGATCAATTTGTTATTAATGTTGATAATGACAAAAAAATTTTATTAAATGGTCAATTAAAAATTGATGGACAGATAACTGAGTTTATTGCAGAAGTTGAGGATCAGAATTATGTTCTGATGATAGATGAAGAGATGGCGACAACAGAAAGCTTGGCTTGTGAAGGTAGTGAAGATTGCACAGAAAGTTTCTCAAAGGAGATGACAGGTTTATGGCATGAGTTAAGTGTTCTAGAGCAAAGACTAGAAGCACAGAGGATAAGTGTTCAGAGTATAAAGACGGAGATGAATGGAAATGAAGAGGTTCATTTTTATGAACCAGAGCATGGAGACATCCTTGAAGAGGATGATGCCGAGGAGAGACTAACTGATAGTCTCAAGAATGATTGGGATCAACATACTGATGTGCTGATGACAGAGCATCAGATTGAAGTATTGCTAGAAGAGGAAGAGACACAAATATTTTGCAACTTTGATGTTTTTTTATTGATTTCAGGTACTGATGGAAGGACTAAGGAATGTCTAGTCCAGGAGAAGAAAAGAAATGATGACAATGACTGGAAATTTAAATACCAGGCCAAAGAATTGCTAAAGGTAGAGGAAGAAGAAATTGTCATAAATGACAATCAGGAAGAGTTTTTCTGTTGCAGAAAACAAGAGGGTAAGGATGATTGGGTGCCAGTAGGAGCTTCGCAAGCGAGAGCTCAGCAAGCTAAAGCAAGAAATCAACAATCTGAAGAATTATTGGACAAGGAAATTGAACTAATCAGGAGAATCACGATGAAAGTATCCTAAGAATTTAAGCAAGGGAAAACAAAAGCGAAAGAGTATGAAAGCATTAGCTTCGAGGCAGGGATGCAAAACAAGACATGGAAACTCAGTGAGAAAAGCAGCAAACAACAGATATAGATGATGAGTTATAGAACAAAGTGTGGGATCCAAGCGGAAAAAGACTTAAATGGATGATCAGGAGATCATGATCATTTTCAACCTTGGGAGTCTGATGCAGGAGCATTAGCTTGGAAAAATACTTTGTATTTTTATTAAACCTAGGGGTCTCATGTTTTTGAGAAAATATTAATTTTATGTAAATATTAATGAGATTTTTGAGTGATTAAATTATATTTTTAATTAATTATTGTGAGGATTTGTAAATGTTTCCAAATAATTGGAAAACATGAGAGAAATTAGACTTGAGATATTTGAGAATTAATTATGAGGCCTAAGTTAGATTTTAGTTTCAAGATTTTAGGGATAAAAATCTAGATTAAAGGGGTGTTGAGATAATTGAGGACTTTGTTGAGTGATTAAAGAGATTTGAATCTAAATTGGTTCAATTCAATTTGTATAAATTTATGAGCCTCAAAGGCCAAATAGATCATGAAGATCAGAAAAATAGAGTAAATAGATAGTGAGGTTTGGACAACAAGTTTGCAAGCCTCCAGAGCTGTAGTGGCCAATGATTGGAAAATCCGTGCCAGAAGAAATGTTGTCATAAGTAAGTTCATTTTTTATGAAAGTGTTGGTTTTGAATTATGTGCCTTAATTGGTCAATTTATGTATGGTTGAAATCGATATTAAGGATTGAATTGATAAATCCATGTGAGAGACTATGTTTGTCAAGTGAATCAATTATTTCATGTCGATCTGTGGTTTGATTGGCAGTGATTGAAAATGGGAATGTGATGATGGAAATTAAATAGTTTTATTGAATTCATGTTTCAGTGCATGAAGTTAAATGTTAGATGAGGAAGAATCGACTTTATTATCGATTAATGTCTCAGAATCTGAGTAAAATTCTGAATCGAATGAGGCATTCGATTAGGCAAGATGACAAAGCCGTGATGTGATGGCGCCGAGTTAAATTCATGAGGAAGAATTGACGTTGATGTCAAGTTGTGTTTGTATGAGCAGTGTGAATCCAAATTAAAGGCGTAATACTTAATTTAGGAATGTTGATAGAAGAATAAGATCGATTCACAATTACAGTGTTATAAATATGGTTAAATAGCCAAATTCTGGCTTGGCATTGAAATATCAAGAATGCCGAAGGAGCGATATTTCAATCGCGTGGAAGAATCTACTGAATGAAACAACTTTAGGAATCGATCTGCAGGTTGAAGAGGGGCGTAGTAAGGAGCTGAGCAGAATATTGGTCTATAAAGATCGATTCTGGTTATGCAAGCATTGGTCGGGTTCGACTTTAAAGCCGATTTTAATATCATTGTAATTGCAGAACGTTGCTCGGACCTGGAAACGGTGCGAGAGGTTAATCCATTCGATGGATCATATCTTAACGCAGAGGAAGTGTTTTATTGCCGCAGTGATAAATAATGCGGCAGGTCTAATTATCTAATTGTTGAATGATGTTTTACAGAGTGTCGTTGCATTCGACTCGATGGTGATGTTGCTGAGGAAGACAGATCGATTTACATAAATCGATGTTAATTTGTGTTAAATTTCCTACACAAGGAATCAAGGATGCAGTAGGGTGTCAACATTCAATTCTGTGAAGCGATGGATAAATCGTTTCCATCGTAATGAACGTTTTAAGGTCTCTTGAGTTAATTGAGTTTGCCTAAGTTGAATTCAATCAATTTCCATGTTCCGCAGTTGAATTAAATTGAATCCGTAGGGGCCGGATGGAGTTCGTAGGAACCGTTAGCACTCAAATCTACCTCAGGCCGAAATGAAGTAAAACTCAAGGCTACATCAAACCACGCTCAGCCTCGTAGCTAGCCCTACGAGGACAGGAGAGGGCTCTCTCCGTCAATCTCGAGAAAATAAGCAATAGGATGCGAGATGACTTACAATAAGAACTGATTTTAGGCTAGTAAAGAGATAAGTATGATTGATTATTGGTTTTTTGGGTTTTCGTTGGAGAAATGGGAAAACAGATTTTGGGTCCGGGGATAAGGTCAGACCTTTGCAGAGTTCAAGCTGGGGCGAGGTAGGTGATGATCTTGATGCTTTAAATTGGATTTATGGATAGATTAGACCGACGAGGAGCTGAAGAGGGCAAAGAAGAACTTGGATCCTCTCCAAACAGCTGAAAACATATAGAACTAACCGAATTCAAAGGCTAAGCACTGTAAACAATGGATTCAACCTTATTTCACTCATTCAATTTAGTTCAGAAGCATAATGAAAGGATGGCAACATTAAACATGAAGAAAATTACAGTAAACAAAGGAGAAACATCATCAATAACAGAACACCACAAGGATCCCAACAAGTGCCGCAAAACCCCTGATCTTTCCTTAGCCAAAATATGAAAAGTATGTACAATAGTATCAAAAGTATCCCAAGAGTCCAACCAGTAGAATGCCTCAGAAATTACAATATATAGATCACTCTAACCCCTTTCCCCACCTCTAGGGGTCGAATTCCCTCTTCAGGGATCAGTTTCAACCAATTCTAATCATGGAACTACAATCTAGGCAGCTAACAACTTGCCTCTAAAAGAGTGGAAACTGATCCATTACATGATTTTTTACTCATTTGAGAGTGAATCTTATAGAAGAGATAAAAACAAGCCAAATTTACATGCCAAGCATGAATTTACATCATAAAAACCCAAAAATTCTATCCATAAGCAAAACTGGTCCATAATAGGCGAAATACTGAGCTGGCAGCTGAAAATTCAGAAAAATTTCTAGGTGGGTCGCTCCTGAACTGCGTGGGTCGCTCATGTTCCAGGATGATTTTGAGGTAGCTCCCGACATCCAAATTGAGCTCATGATAGCTCGTTGGAAAGCCCTGGATGTCTACTTTCCAACCCAAGTGGAATTTCTGAATTTTGAGTTGATTTGACCCTCCAAAACCTCATTCTCCCAGAGGTACTTCCTGCTGGTGCAAAAGGTGGCAGCAAGGTGGTTTTCATGGTGTTTTTGAGCTGTTTGACCATCCAGATTTTGTTGAAATGCTAAGTTGACTTCAGAGGATGCATAATTAAACATGAAAAATCCAAAAATGTAAAAATCTCCTCCAGCAAGTGTCTCAAAAAAATGCGAGCGCATGAGCGCGCGACCCACGTAGCTGCAAAACCTGTTTTTAAGACCAAAAATTTGAAAATGACAAAATTTTCTCCGAATTTGCCCAAATCCGGAGAAGAGGTCCTCCATCATGTGTCTTGCCCAGTCAATGAAGCCTCGGCCAAAATCCGAAGTGGATTAGGCCTTTTCCGCCGTCGAAGTGCCTTGCGCAACCTCCGCTTCATGATCCTCATCCTCGCCTATGTTCGGTATGCCAGTGGCTTGAGCAATAGTCAAAGGTGATACAATGAAATCAACCCCATCAAGGCTTACCCGATCACCCCGTAAATGAAGAACAAACAGACGTGCTAATTCACGATGAGGCCGGGTTTGTGCAACCATCTCACAAAATCTGAAACATGACAAGAATCGAAAACAATCCATAGCTAATGGACATGCCTGCAACCGAGCCAAAGAAGTAGGCTCCTCTCTGCGATGATCACCACTTCTATTTTCTCTGCGGGAACCCCGTGGCACATTACCTTCAGCCACCGAATCACTGCCTGACCCTGGCTCATATTCTGACTCTGTCTCTGACATATCTCCGATCAAGCTTTTGGCAATGTGTATACTGATATGAATGCAGTGAAAGCAAAATTAGGATGTATGTTTTAACACCCAACCAATATTCCCACCGTCAAAGCACCATCAAGGAATCAAATCATGGATAAAATCTCAGCTTTAAATGGATTGAAAAAAAGGCACAATCTCTGTTTTGAATGCAAGTGAAATTTTGACCAAATAAGAGCAGGCAACCTTCAAAAGTTTGAACACATCTAGTCAAAGGGAGGGCATGGCATCAATAGAATGTGTTTGTTTATGAGTAATAACCACAAAGGTCTCAATGGGCAGTTGGAAACAAAGTCATGAGCATATTTTTACATTGGGCAGTGAGACTCATTACAAACACAGTCACCATGGCACAAAGGGTTTAAACATGGTATAATAATAGCAATGGTTGCAGTGGCATAATGGGCATGAGAGCAAATTGATATTATATGTAAAGCTCGATGTATCACTGCCATAAGATAGCAAACAAACTCTTTCAACCATTCATTTTCATCCTAAAACCCTAAAAACAATAATGCTATGACTGTGGGGTTTTAAATCCTCCGTTTGAACATTTGAAACCACCAATGATGCCACAAGTGCGTTCAAAAACATCAAGCAATTGATAGAAACCTGTTTGAAGGCAAGTTGAGTCGATTCCAAGTAAAACTGGGGCTCAAACTAAATTTCGAAACCCTGTGTCTGCGTGGGTCGCGCTGCTCCTGCGTGGGTCGCTCGGCCCAGGTGGGTCGCGCCCCTTGTAAATTTACACTGCTGAACTGACCTGCGTGGGTCGCTCTGCCCAGGTGGGTCGCTCGGCCTCCACGTGGGTCGCTCGGCCCAATCAACACTGCCCACGCAACTTAAAACTCTGAAATCAGCCCTCCAATCTTCAAACACGATTTGGGAGCTATGAATTGGTTCAAATGAAACTTGTTTGGCTTTTATACATGTCACAAATATCTTCACAATCAGATTTTATTTCAAATCAAACTTCAAACCCATATTACAAATGTTTTTTGTAATTTCACTTTTGGCTTTTCAAATACAAACTTCCTTTGGCTTTTTTGAGGTCGATACTAATGATTTTGCTGTCTTCTTGCAGGGATATGGCTATCTTGGCTAGAGAAGAGACCAGGGGTCTGCTTTTGACAATGTCTTCATGGCGGAACAATTACAATTTATTACGAAAAGATAATGACAAATTTCTAGTTCCAAAACAGAGTTTTGGACTAGAAATACATTTTTTTTTTTTTTAAAACGCTGATGATAATAAAATAAAATCACAAATGCTGAACTTTCCTCACCTTGCAGTCTTTATGACTAGTATATAAATGACTCAAAAACCCTAGACACCAAGACCTAGGACACTTATTGACATTTTTAATGACCATATATATAATGACAATGACTATGAATAATTTTTTGAGGAAAATTTTTAAAATAGCGCTGCAGGTATAAAAATGAGGAAACATAGGACGACAGACCCCTTCGTCATTTCATGGCATGATCCTAGTGAAATGCAACGAAGTGGAACAAGCGAGACACCTAATAATGAATATGCAAAAGACGAAATGATCACTGACGGAGGGCTGCAAGGGCCGACTCTACCGTGGTAAACCACATGTTTGCCGAAAGATTAGCGCGATCGAAGTATGTTGTATGAATTGAAGCGTTGAGAAGTTGAACGCGTAATCGTAAAGGAGGATACAAGCCCACGATGAAATTGACTCGACTGTATATAATGGATTACCGTGAGTCTATATCCATAAATTCTATGATCGTATAAATGTTGGCATGTGATTTCCATCCAAGGTATGGATGGAGTATTTTTTAATGATGTATTTAACATTTGATTGTTAAAAGTTTCAATATTTGAATAATGAATGAAGTGATAAATAAGGCCAATGCAACAGTACTATTGAACACATTGTGTGAATTGAATAAACGTGATCAATTAAAGTATACTTTGACATTTAGTGCCTTGGATGTTATTTAAAGTCCGAGATTAAAAGCCTATACTAAATGTGAAGAAATTTTCATAATGGAGATTTGTGAGATGAAAGCTTCCATAAAAGTTTAAACTTGCCACATTAGAAGTTTTATTTGGGGCAAAATTTTGAGATGCATTTCATACGCATAGCATTGCAAAGTGTGGCTTCATGTGTGACTCGCCATCACTTCTCCTGCTTCTTCTTGTAGGCTTTCCTTCAGATGGAGGTTCCTTGGGTTCTTCAAAGTGATTCCTCACTAGAAACCATCCCAATTGTCTCCCACTTTTCTCAAATGATGTTCAATTAGGATTTTAACCAGGCTGTGGTGGTACAAAGTAGTTTCCAGGAATTGAACCCTCTTTTGTACATTAGAGGCTATTCTCTTCAGACTATGAAGTAGGAAAAAGGGTAAATTGATTTCTTCATCCAAGAAATGCATCATTAACCGAATATGATAGACATAGAGGGTACCAAACCTTCCCTCACAAGTTATAATTTTTTGCAAAATGAGAAACATATTCCGCCATTTATTCTTCAGTGCTGAGCTAGGAATACCCTTCTTAAAAATGGAAACATCCATACCTGGTGTTTTAAGCATTTGCCTCCATGCCTCATTATGAAATTCTCTATTTTTGAACCATCGTTCTCCTTGCCTGGGTAATTCCGTTGCTTCTGCAATGAAAGCTTCTGTAATAGTGAATTTAATATCTCATGTTTCGACCTCTGCTCCATTGAAGGACTGTGCAAATGTTTTAGTTACCTCTTTATGAAAACCATTAAATTTTTCCAAAAATTGTAACCACCCAGCCTGTTGTAGCATTTCTCTAATTTGTGGATAACCCTCCAAGTACTTGGTTCCAACTGGTTCGGATCTTACTATGAGACCCATAGCTTCTCTTTTCAACCTTCAATTTACTGCTCTTCTATCCACTGTGAAAATGGTTGTTAAAGAGTTGTTTTTTCCCCAAAGATGATGTTCTCTATTCATGCAGTAGGAATTAGCTACGGAAGGGTGATATGAAGAGGTTATAGAATGAGTGAAATGTGGTGAGGGTGATTTACACGAATTAATGAGTTTGAGAACCATCATGGGAGAAAAGACCGCGGAAACATTTCGTGAGCAATTCAAAATCATCACTGAATACTTCGGCTGGTGACGTGACTGATTAGGTCACTTCAGTACTTAACCGTTAAGTTTTAAATGATGATCTGAAATGGCAGAGTGGAAGGGATTTTGTCCAAAGTTTTTATGATAGGTTTAATAGGCATGATCAACATGAATAATTAAAACAAATTTTTGAATCATACATGACCTAACTATACTATAACTTTCATATTTTGTCATCATAATAATTTTACAACTTTACCTTTGCCTTTCTTTTAACTTTTATGATTTTGATATGGTTTGTCCTCCTTTGAAAATCATTGATTCTTCAGTCTTCACAATTCCTTTGATTTTTTTTTCTTGTTGGCATAGGTGTGCAGGGTCGATTTGCTGCTGGATAATTTTCTTCAGGATGTCTAGCTGCAGAATGTCTAGCTGGCTGCAGAATGTCTGACTAGCTGCAGAATGTACCTGTAGGAAATTTAAAACATGGAATGGAGTGTTGTATGAAATGGATCATGAAATATAGTGAAATGGATCATGAGTGAGGTGAAATGTAATGGAATGAAATGAATCACAATTGTGAAGTGGAATGAAACATAAAAGTGGTCTGCAATTTATGATTTGTAACACTCAATCTGCAGAAAGAGATCAAATTTAGAAATCTGAGATGGAAATGAAATGGACCATGGAATGGAGTGAATGAAGTATGGATGAATGGAATGAATGAAATATGAATGAATGGAGTGAATGAAATGTGAATGAAGTGAGACATGATGGAGTGAAACTTATGATTTTGTAATGATTGCTTGCAGAAAAAAACAAATTTGAAAAGCTAAAGTGTCAAAAGGATTCTGATTTTCACTTTATCTTTTCTGTATAAACATGCTAATCAGTGATTAGTTTTCATGTTTATACTTTATTTTTTTATTTATTTATTATTATTATTATTATTTTTTTTTTATGCTTTTGAATTCAGAAAATTCAACTAAGTTGATGAAAAAGAAAAATTATTCTTCATTAACTTCACATCACTGTTTTCCTGGAATCTGTTGACAAATTCTTCTCTTGAAAGTGGATTATGATACAGCTTCAATCTATGACCATTTACAAGAAAAGTGACCTTCTTTTCATCTATTGTCCTGATTTTTATTGCTCCATTGTCAAAAATTCTTATAATTTCATATGGCCCAAGCTAATGTGTTTGGAATTTACCTTGAAAATCCTTGAACTTTGAATCAAACAAGAGAGCCCAGTCACCTTCTTTGAACTTCTTTTCCTTGATGTACTTATCATGCCATCTAGTCCTTTGCTGTTGGACTATATTTGTTTTCTTAACTACATCTTGTCTGATCTCATCCAATTCATTAATCTTCTCCAATTTGTGCTTTTGTGCCTCTGTTAGATCAAGTCCTAGCTGAACTTCCATTTTAAAAGCTTGAATCTGAAACTCTATGGGAAACAAAACTTGTTTTCCATAAACAAGTTCATAAGGAGTATGTCCTGTTGTACTTCTCAATGTAGTTCTATAGGCCCACAAAGCTTTAGGAAGCCTGTCTACCCAATCTCTTCTGTGTAAATGAACAGTCTTTGTTAAGATCCCTTCAATGACTTTATTAGTAGATTCCACTTGACCATTTGCTTGTGGATGATAGGGAGTAGATTTTTTGTGTCTGATTTTGTATCTCTCCATCATTTGTTCCACTAGCCTTGATGTAAATTGAGCTCCTTGACCTGTAACAATTTCCCTTGGGACACCAAAACGAGTAAAAATATCCTCAAAAAGAAAATTGACTACAGATGCTTCAGTAGCAGAAAGTAATGGCTTGGCCTCTACCCATTTGGTAACATAATCAGTGCAAACTAATATATATTTATTTTGCCTTGATGGAGGAGGAATAGGTCCTACAAAATCTAAAGCCCATTTGTCAAAAGGTTCAATATGTACCTGAGGCTGCAATGGCATCTCACCTGAAGGAGAAGGTTTCCCTACCCTTTAAAAACTGTCACACCTTTTGACATACTCTTTAGCATCTTTAAAAAGGGATGGCCAATAGTATCCTAAATGAAGGATCTTATAAGATGTCCTCTTATCAGCAAAGTGTCCACCACAAGGTTCATCATGACATGCCTTGAGGATCTCAGACATCTCATCTTCCCAAACACATCTCCTAATGATCAAATCTAGACCTGTTTTGTATAACTCATTAGCAACCCATGAATATTTTGCACTGTCATAAATGATCTTTCTTTTGTTTCTTGCATTCATTATTGAAGGAAATTTCCCTGAAACTAAATAATTAGCAATGTCAGCAAGCCAAGGAGTCTGAGTAGAAATTGAAAAAATATATTCATCAGGGAATTGATCTTCAACTGGAGTGTTATCTTTAATGTTTTAGAGTCTAGATAGGAAATCAGCTACTGTGTTTTGTTTTCCAGGCCTATCTAGAATGGTAATGTTGAATTCTTGTAAAAGCAATAACCATCTTATGACTCTGCCATTAGTAATTGATTTGTTCATTAGATATCTAATTGCAGAGTGATCTGTGTGATTAAAAGTTTCATAGCCTATTATATAGTGTCTGAATTTTTTTATGGCATGAACAACAGCTAAAAACTCTTTTTCAGTTACAGTATAATTTAACTATGAAGGAGTCAAATTTTTACTTGTATAATAGATGGCATAAGGAATTAGGTCTTTTTGTCCCAATACTACTCCTAGAGCTGTATCTGAGGCATCTGTTGAAATATGAAAAGGTAACTTCCAGTTAGGTCCCCTTAAAATAGGTGCTTCAGAAATTTTTGTTTTCAGAGTCTCAAAGGCTAATTGGCAATCAGGATTCCACTTGAATTCACAGTCCTTGGTAAGCAATTTGAAAATTGGAGATGCTATCTTGGTGAAGTTTTCTATAAACCTTCGATAATATCCTGTAAATCCGAGAAAACTCCTAACATCTTTTTGACAACTTGGAATAGATAAGTTAGAGATGACTTCAACTTTTGACTCATCAACTCTAATCCCATCCCCTGAAATGTGATGTCCCAAAAAAATTCCTTCAGTAAACATCATAAAACACTTCTCATGACTCAGTGAAATATTTTCTTCTTTACATCTCTTTAAAACTTTTTCCAAGTTTGTTAAGGCTTCTTCAAATGTGTTTCCATAAACTGTGAAATCATCCATATATACCTCTACACAATCATGTATTAGATCTGAAAAAATTCCTTGTACTTCCCTTTGAAATGTTGCATGCGCATTGCATAGTCCAAATGGCAATACTCGGTAAGCATAGGTACCCCAAGGACAGGTAAATGTGGTTTTGTCTTGATCTTCAAGTGCTACTTGGATTTGATTATAACCACTAAACCCATCTAAAAATGAGAAGTACTTTTTTCCAGCTAATGTATCTAATACCCGATCTATTAAAGGTAGGGGAAAATGATCTTTAAGAGTAGCTTTGTTTAATTCTTGGTAGTCAATACATACCCTCCATTTACCATTTTTCTTTGGCACAATTACCAAAGGAGAAACCCACTGACTATCTGAAATGGGATAGATAAAGCTGACATTTAACAATTTCTGCAATTCTTGTTTAACAATCTCCCTAAGATTTGGATTCATCTGTCTCTGAGGTTGTCTGATTGGTTTACAATTTTCCTCTATGTAGATGTGATGAGTGCAAGTCTTGGGGCTTATCCCTTTCATATCAGTGTACTCACATGCATATGCAGAAGAATGTCTCTGTAAGATCTTGACTATCTCTTCTTGTTGATATTTCTCTAGGTTCTTGTTTATGTTTAAGGTTTTGCCTGGAAATAGCTCAATTGTAGAGCTGCCAAATTTATCCATGGAATAGAGAGACATCTTCCTTGAGGATAAAAACTCAATGTTGGATTCTTCTTGAAATTGTTCATGTTTGTATTCTGAAGAGGATTCAAAGTTTTCTAAGGTATTCAGAATCTGGCTATCTTCACTAATTTCTGAAATTTTGAAGAGAGGTTGTAAGTCTTCTTCATCCTCTATCCATTGAGTATCATCTAATTCTGTAATTGTTCTTGCTGGAGGATACAAGGTAAATTTCTTGGTTGAACTACCATCAGAGATGTACATATCACCGGATCTACAACTAATGAAAGCATCGGCTGTAGCTAACCAAGGTCTTCCTAATATAATAGGATGCCCTCCTAGATTATTCTTAGGAGTTAGGATCATAAAATCCACAGGATACTCCCAAGAATATAGGGACACTGGAATGTCTTCTATTACCCCATCAGGTTTGATCACAGATCTATCTGCTAATTGTAATAATGTGGGTGTAAAAAGAAGATTAGGAAGTTTCATTTTATCCATGATTTGTCTACTCATGATATTGATTGCTGCTCCTAAATCAATAAGTGTGTTTTGGATCTCAATTCCATTGATGTGAATTTTAACAACTGGATTTCCTGGGTCTAGGTACTTTGGAATAGCAATCTTACCCATCATGATATCTGCTATTTTTCCAGCCAGTTGAATTTTCTTTATCTCTCTTATTCTTTTTCCTGTTTTCTTCGTGTTTAACTCCTTTATTATTTTTGCTAAGATTGGAATTTCCTTGATAGCTTGCAATAATGGGATCTTAATACAAACATTTCTCAGCTCATCTAAGAAATCATAATTAGGCACCATAATTTGTTTTTCTACACCCCTATCAATTTGTAATCTTTCTGGAAAGGGAGGTGTAGAAGTGGATGTTGATGGCTGCTCTACTATAGGAGTTGAAGTTATTGGCTCTTTTTGTTTTGATTTTTCAATGTTTGGGTCTTGGAAAGATGTGTTCTCTTCAAGACTTTTATTCGCCAGTAGAGAATCTTCCTCAGAGTTATTTTTCTCTTGTATGATTACTGAAGGTTTCCTCTTTTCAAGGATTCTTCCAGACCTAAGTTGAACATCACTAAGGTCTAAAGGACTAATCAAATAAGTTGGAAACTGTTGGCCTTCTATCATATATGTGTTCTGAGGATTTTTATTATTGGGGTTTGGTATGGGTTGGGCAGGCAACTGATTTTTTTTCTGAGGAAATGGTAATGGATGTGGTTGATTTTGATGTTGTGGATTTTGATGATTCTGTTGAAAATTTTGTTGAGGAGGGAAATGTGGATATGGTGGATAGGATGGTGGATATTGGTAATACTGAGAGTATCTTCCATAGGGATTTTGTGCTCCTTGCGCCCAAGTTTGTGATTGATTTTGAAATTGGGGCCAAGGTTGCTGCCAAGCATTCAAATTTAGTGGGAGTTGATTATACAACTGATCATGAAATCCTTGTGTTTGAGGTCCTTGCCAAGGCCTCCTGGAGAAAAAAATGAGAGATTCTGTGGAACTTGTAGGAGTTTCTTCTTGAAAGACAGCTTTAAGACCAGGAATTGAAGGAAAACTCTTGGTCTCATGTTTTTCTAAACAAATTACACAAGTCTCCACAACTTTTGCATCCAAAGGGCACTCTCTCAAGGCATTTTTCTTTCTACATTTGGGACAAAATATTGCTAAGGCATCAGATTCATCTTTCTGCTTGTTTTGTAGTTTAAGGGTGTCTATTTGTTCACTAAGACTCCCTAAAATGTCAGATTTGAATTCATCAAGCATATGTCCTATTTCTTCCCTACTTACTGTCCCAGAAGCAGACTTACTTGCCCTTGCAAGAGCAAGGTCTCTCGGTCCTTTTACAGTCTTAGATTTTCCTCTTGAAATATTGATACATAATTCAGCTATTTCAGGTAGTGTGAGTTGAGATATATCCCATTTTCCCATCATGTTAAGGATATCCAACCATTCATCCCTAATTTTCTTCAACAAGAGAGCTTTCAAAGTGTCTTGGTCTAAGTTTTCCATTTTTGCTCTTTTGATGTTGTAGTGAAATCTCTCCAATAAATCTTCCAAATTTTCATATTCTTTTTGTAACATTTTAAAAACTTCCTCCTTATGGTTGAATGGCATACAGTAATCCAAATACCTCTCTAAAATGCTTGTTTCATGTCTTCCCATGTCCTAATAGAACTGTTGATCAAACTCATAAACCATTTTAATGTTGCTCCTTTCAATGTTGAAGGGAATAGTTTAAGTTTTTGAGCATCTTGTAAGTAGTCATAGGTTCTACATAGGACTTCAAATTCAAATAGGAAGGTTTCAGGATCTTCAGTTTTAAGTCCATAAAAATTTGGAAGGACAGAGGGTGAAATGTTTTTCATAGTTGCATTGGTTTCTTCATCTACTATAGAAAACCCAAAAGAGCTTCCCATTTCTCTTCTACCTCTTCCTCTGACTCCTTCTCCTTCTGCACCTCTACCTCCTTCTCCTCTACCTCTACCTCTACCCCCTCCAAATAGTGTGTGTTCTCCATTAAAAACTCCTCCTCCCCCTTCTTCTGCCATAGTTGATTCTTCTGTGGAAGTTGAAAAGTTTATGTCCCTAGCAAGGGTTCCTGAATCTTCTTCTAAGACAGGTTCAGTGGGTAAAGTGGAAGGTCTTTCTAATGGAATATCTAATCTTAAGTCCTCTGGAAGTCTAGGATCAGTAAAGGATGGAATGTGGGTTTGAGTTGAAGGTGTGCTAGCTCTTGGTCTTGGTGAAACAAGTGGTGTTCTAGGAATCAAGATTCTGCTTCTTATGAATCTACCCGTTGAGTCTCTTTATCTATGCATATCGTTGTTTTTGGGAGGTAAGAAACAAGGCTACCTAGTTACACTTCCCTGGCAACGGCGCCAAAATGTCTTCTCAACTTAGTGTTCCTAAATTGAGGTCATAAATTGTCAACCAGGGTTAGTAAATTGTTGAAGTGAAGTGCACTATATGTGCCTAGGTATTTGTTTCTCACTACGTTGTGTTTAGTGTTTTTCAATGTTTTTGATTTTTGTGTTTTTATCCTAAGAGGAAAAGGACTAAGTTTTGGCAAAGAGAAGTTGTTGGACACACTAAAACAGAGCAAAACCTATTCTAAACTATGTGTGGCACTTGAGAACAGAAAACGCAAAAACTCTTAACAAGAAAAATAACTCATAGCAAGAACTAAATAACTCATAACATGAATTCAATAACTCATAACATGAACTCAGTCCAATTCATTCATTAGGAATATGTTGGAATAAATTTTGAGAAAAGGATAAGTTTAATACAATGAGGCTCTTCTAAGACAGTCTGCAACCTAGTGAAGAATTCTACTTCTAAATTAACCTATGACACCGAAATTAATCTATTCTACAACTTAAAATATCACTGTTAAACCTCTTTCAAAAATTAGAAATCTTTTGGAATAGCTTTGGAAATGAGGCAGTTTATGACATTATAAAAATTTGCAGAGCAGTCAAGGCCTTGAATTGATATCACTAATTCTTGTCCATGTGATGATGTGTTTGGAAGAGATTAGTACAAGATTAATTTGTAAATAATGAAGGTCGTGAAGTCTAATTCAACTAGCTAATAAAACTTGAAATACAGGGACTATAACTAAACTAGAGTGCAATTAAACTAATTTGAAACACAGTGAATCAGAAACTGAACTAGGGTTCTATTAACCTCCGGAGTATTACAGCTAAACTAAAAATGCAACTAATCACTGAAATATTTCAGCTCTGTCTCATTCGGAGTTAGTGGTATTTTGGAAGAATTCATAGAATAGGACTGGCTGTAACATGTGATGTAGATGAGCATAAGAACATAAAGTTCAACAAAACACAACAAAGCTCTAAAACACCAAAGCTATGTCTCATCCAGTGTTAGTGATATTTTGGAAGAGTTCATAAGAACAAGACTAGCTATAACAACTGATGTAGTTGAGCACAAAAACATAAAGTTCAGAGAAATGCAACTAACTCCTAAAATACTACAGTTATATCTCATTCAATATTAGTGATATTTTGGAATAATTCGTAAGAACAAGACTAGACTGTAGCATCCAATGCAAGTGAATATAAAACACAAAGTTTAGAAAATTGCTTAAACTAGGAATGCAACAAGGCTAAAGTTACTTATCTAAAAAATGTGCACAAAGCTTCTCGGGCAGTAGGGGCCCTCTACCACCGGATTAGCATACAAGTCTCCTCAAGGTTGCCTCAAATCTTGCAATAAAGCGGTGCTTCTTTCATTAAAGGAAAAGTATTTCAAAAACAGAGTATTACGGTTTTCTAAGATCTAGCAACAAAAAATAAATCTAGCTAGCTGTTTCTCGGTCTCCCGAGTCATTCTTATAAGAAAATTACATAAATTCTCTTGAGATAAAATAGGAATAAATTTCTTTCCCAACTAAAATCAAATTAGAACTCTGGTGGAGGTCTCGTACTATGATTAAAGGCATTTGTACAGTCCTTGTCCTATTAGAAGTCTATCTCTTAGTTTTGGTTTCCCACTTGCATAACCACCTGTAGAATTCTGCTCAGACTTCGTAGGGAGCAAGGAATGATGTGGATGAAGTCTGGAATTCACCCATATGAATTTTTCTTTGAGGTGACACCTGGAACCTGTGAGAACATGAAGACAGCTGCGGAATAGGCGACTGGCTATAGAATGGCTGCATTCTGTAGCTAAGTTTAGTCAAAAATTACTACAACAACAAAACCATGAAAATATAGCAAGTCAGTCATTGTATAAACTCCTAAAGTGTCTTTAACCAATCTTATTGATCATTTAAGCCTATAATTGATAAGGGACAAAAGAAATGAAGTGAAATTTGGTGAAGGGAAAGGACATCTTTGAGGCTCAACAAATCCATCTAATGAATCGGTACCACCTACTGTTATTCTTGAATTGACAATTAAGCCACCGAAGGGAGTAATTCATAAATTGACATATAATCCTCGAGCAAGAGCTACACAAAATTATAATATAGTTGAATATTTGGCTCAATCCCCTTCAGCTATGTCTGCTCTTGAGGTATTACAAAATTGTCCCTCCCAGAAGCAGGCTTTATTGTCGACCATTGGTGGAATTGATTTGACTGATTCTAATCTTGTTGTCTATAATCATACGGGCTATGTGCCGCAATTACCAACAGAATTGGCATTTTCCATACAAGTAAATTTTCTCAATCACCTTGTTCATCGCACTATTATTGATGAGGGAGCATCTACGTGCATTATGTCTCTAAATTGTGGGAAGTCACTTGGCTCGCCACGATTATCACAATCATCAACGACGTTGAAGGCTTTTGATGGAAGAACATATAAACCTTGTCGTATTATCAATAACCTGCGTGTTGAATTAGGGGGAAAAACAGTAAGTATTGATGTCGAGGTTGTTGACGGACCCCTTGACTATAATATTTTACTCGGAAGACCATGGGTATATGCAATGACTTCCATTGTTTCTACATACTTTAGAATGAGTACCTTTCCACATAAAGGTACATTCACGGCCATTAATCAATTTTCCTTTTTTTCCTCCGCTTCACAGGTAACTGGAAGTGTTTCGTTTGTTCACTTACCCCAACTAGAAATTCAAAACATTGGTGTAGGACTCTTAAATGATTCCACTCTTATGGGAACCTTTGCATTACTACCGCCCGCGACATCGGCAGAAATTGCAAGCATAGAGACCTGCTACATGCTCTCTTCCACTCTATCAGGCTTAAGGGAGATTACGGGTGATTCTGATATTTCTACGTTGAATGAATTTTTACCGCCCAGCCCTATTGAGCTGGCATAGTAATCAATCTATTTGGCTTGGGTGGAAAATCCGAAATCAGCGTCGCCAAGTGTTTGGGTTGATCGTTCCTTAGATTTTGGTACTCCATCTGATCCATTTTCCTCAAAATTTTTGACAGATGAAAATATTTTGGAAGTTATGATATCAAAAGGAGAACCATGGCAATATTATCATCATCATTCCCATCTTCCTGATTATGAAGAAAATAATATCAATGAAATATATTAACCAACCATCAAAAATTTCTTTTCAAGTTCTTTACTGTTGGCTCAAGGGGTCCTGACCCAAGTTCAGAGTTCAAGGTTTGCCAAAAAACCCCTATACTACGAGTCCTTTCGGCAATGATTTGCTTGTGCAGGCCAAAGTCTCACCCGAAGTAGTATGGGTGGGTGCTGGAACCAGGTTTCCGCACCCTGAAAAAGTATAGGTAAGGCAAGCAGAGATACCCAGATCGCCTTGTTCTGTGCAGGGCCAAAGAGGTCTCTATTCACATCCACGTGCGCTAGATCTATAATTATATACTTTTATGACAGCAACACAATATTGCATAAACAGAATAGAACATATCTAGATACATAAAATGCACTTACACAGATCTTTCGCAGCTTAAATATAGAATGCGCACAATGCAGTAATTACCAAGATTCACACAGATACTACTCACAGATTCAGTTCCCTATCAACCTTTCTTATTCATCAATTCATCAGTTCCTTCTTATAATCCCCTTCCCATCCTGTGCACACAGTAGCAAGGTCCGCACATAGCTGGACTCTGGATCTCTGCGCACATAGCCAGCAGGATTCCTTTCCCCAAAAACCCAAACAGACAACTTAAACCACAATTCGCATCAATATCTCTTTCTTTCTTACCTTCTAATACAAAATGTTCCTCTATTTATAATAATCTAGCCTAGATTTTCCTATGGTCCACAAATCGTGGTTTTCGGACACTTGGTTTACCCTTTTACCCACTACAATGCTTTCGGGGCTTTGACCCACTGCAAAACCCCTGTGCTAGACTAAATCTAATCAAAATTATTAAAAATTGGACCAGTTTCGCAACTCGTAGGAGACCTTGTTCCAACAGTCCCCCAACACAATCTTGTGACTCATCTCGAGTCACTGTGGGGTTGTGGTTGCTATCTGCACACGCAAGGTATCGAGAGCGATGAGGAGCGGAGGGAGCACTTCCTAACTTTGGGCAGTAGCTCACTGTGCAATGTTGACAAGCGTCAGGGAGGCAAGGCCGTCTAGAGCTGTGGTAACATGTTCTAACATCTGATGGAGGTGTGCGATGGTGGTATGAGCATCTTGGGAGATCTGGAGGGAAGTATCGCCCCGAGGTTTCAACCATTTCCCTTCCTACCAAAGTGAGGTGGTCTGACGGTTGTTATTCGTACCTGAGGGCTTTCCCACGGATCTTCAGACTTTGGATGATGCCTGTGTGTTGTTCGCGTACCCTGAATTAAAGCTGACGCTAGGTGCTTCGTAATACGGTTCAGGTACCATTCCAGCAGCTTGGCCACCATACTCCTTGACAGGCGCGCTTTTCCCTTAGTCAGGGCGTCCATGTGCGGCAGGGCTGCGTCAAGTGTCCTTGTGCCATCTGTCACTTGAAATGTTTGCAGAGACTCAGCCCGCAAATTCTTCCAGTTGTGCGTGGGTCGGTGCAATTTCGCATCTAAATACCACGCAGTCAAACGCAAGCCTAGGTCATGGGTATCCAGGTGATATTTTCTGGTCGGGGTCCTATCGCACACTTGTGCTTCCCAGGCTAGTAACCATCTATGTGGGTCCTCTAACCCAAAGAACCTCGGGACCCATCTCCCAGAAGGGGATCCAAGTCGCAGGATCATCTTATCCTTGCACTCCTCCCAAGTGTGGAATACCAGTCCTCGTGTATCCCACCAACGCGCAGGCGGTCCGCGCAGGGCTAGCGGAAGTGCCTCTAGTCGACGTCCTTTAGGAACTTTGGTGGCATCCTTCGAGAAATTTGGCTTCAAATGCTCGTAAAAACTCCTTAGTTTTACCTGTTTCATCATGGTAGGGCAGGTCTTTTACCTTGGCAGAGATGCGGTGAAAGTTCCTGGTGACCCGAAGACATCGTAGCGTCGACACCTCGTGCAACCAACCTTGCCAATTGTCCAGTTCCTCATCAGAGTTGGAACTACATTCACTTTTATTTTCCCAGAAGAGTACTCCTTCTACCATGGGGTTAATCTAGTCTTCAACCTATGTAGTCAATTTGTAAATGTGATCTATTTCCTCCTTGTCGCGTGCTGGCTCGGTATACCGCGCACCTTCTGTGGGATCCACTGGTACTATTACACACGTACCGTTATTTTCAAACACCATGCTGCATTTTTTTAGATTGATGACACCCCCCATGTCTATAGCCCAGTCCAGTCCTAGGAGTGTAGGGTAGGGATTCGCATCTTCCACAATTTCTATTACTTCAAAGTTAGCCAGAACTTTTACCCCTGCAATATCGACCATGACTCTTGGCAGCCTTCCTAGAGGGATAATTTTTTGTTGATTTTCCATTCGCAGCTGGATGGTGGAACATTCCAATTTAGGCTGTCCCATTCGTTTCCATGTCTGATTTGGTAATATGTTCGCATCTGATCCAAGATCTAAGATAACTTGATCCATCTCATAGTCACCAATCTGCGGAATCAACTATATTTCTCTTCCGGTGCGTTTTTTACAGCTGTATAGTTTGTGTACATCCTTGGTCCCGGGAGTTAGATTGGGCTGAGCTGCACAGCTATTCATTAATGCTTGAAGGTTCTCTACAGCCTATGGGTTACGTAGCAGCTTCAGACATGCCTGCAGAAAGGGCTCAACCCCCTCTTCTAGCTTGAGGTGTGTCGGCAGCTACGCGGGGGTTGCTAGTGGTTCTTGCTCTTTGATGTTCAATCCTTCCCGAGAGGCAAGCACTTCCTTTGCTCCTTGGGTGACCATCCCACTGCGTGTCATGACTTTCACACTCGGGTCTACATTTCTTAGCTCGGTTTTAACTCTTTGCACATTCTGCCTAGGGGTGGGTTGTTTGTTCTACATCTTGGCTATTAATATTGAGCAATCCTCAACCACATGATATAGCTGTCTACAATACTTACACGATGGTCTGGTGGGATTTGGGCATTCTCTGGTGAAGTGTCCTACCTCTTCGTAGTTATAACAGATTAGCTTCCCACGTCCTCGTCCTGCGCTTCCCCCTGACCTCCTCTGCCCCTGGCTGGGGAGCTTTCGAAGTTTGCGGAAGTTCTTGGTGACGCAAGGTCTGATTGGACCCTATAAAAGTTCCCACGATCTATCATCAAGTCATAAGTGTGACGGTTCTACTCATCGTGTCCCACCGACCAGCAAAATATGCACCATTGTTCCTTCAATTCTGGGACATACGCACCTAGCTGAGGGAAATGGTTCCTATCATGCAATATTTCTACACGGCAGTCATTTCACCACAACACAGGTCCGCTTGAGCATGGTCGCGACAGGATGGGTTCCCCACTTGCTCCTGGGCATACCGAACTAGGTCCTCCCACCTGCATGTAATCTTCCAATAGAGGGCACTAATCCTTCGTATGGCCAGATACCCGACATCGTATGCACCATAGATATGCATGGGTGTCCTTTCCTCGCTCCTTTCGCAGGTTCTAAATTTCCATATGCATAGCTCCCAGTTGTTCCTGAATTTTCTGGACCCCTACTGACTTATCTTCTCTGGGTGCAGCTTCTAGTTTCATAACGACTTCCACAGCTTTTTCCTGCGACTCAAAGGTTTGGTGACTCATTAGCATGCGTAGGTGAGGTAACAGCATAGAGATGAACCATTCTTTATGTTGTCTATCGTCATACTCGAATCCTCCTTCCATGATTTCTCTCTTCAATCATTGATCAGCCTCCCACACCGATTCAGACGCACCTTGTTTGAAGTCCTTTACTTCCGCTACCAACTGAGAGTAAGATTTTGGCTTTCAGAACTATTTCTTTAGAGCATCTTTGATATCTTGAATAGATGCACTCCCATTCTGGGCAATGTATCTCATATACCAGTCCAGTGCTTAGTCCTCGAATGCCAGGGACAATTGCACCCTTTTCACCGTATCGTTTTCCACATTTTGCGCAGTCCAAACGGAATCCACAACAAACCAAAATCAGTCCATATCCTCATCCCCTACCCCCTTGAAGGTAGGTAGTATTAGGTGCACAGCCATATCACTATCCAGCGGGGGTGGTGGTATGGGTGAGTTCTTACCTTTGGGCTGCCTGGGTAGCGATGTAGCCGGGGGATCTTGCACCGATAGTTCTTGCAACATATTATAGGTGGATCTCCCCCCGTCAAGGTTGGTCCGATAGTATTTACCACTGCATGTCGTGCTTCCGTCTAGATCCGAGGTCATTTAGTCGGTATGACTACATAGAATTCTCTTTTCACACAGTAATATTTTAATCAGCAACAGTAATTTCCTCAAAAAATTTCCCCAGAACCCTTTAAAGAATCGTCATTTGGCCTCAGAGTACAAGACAAACTGATGAATGGCAAATTCTATCACAAATCATCCTAGCACACTGTCCACCCAGTGATCTACTGTGCGCGTGATAGTATTATTAGTTCTTTCCAGTTTCTGGATCAGCTCTGGGGTCCACTGAGTGACTCGTTCATCCTTTCAACACTTCTGGAATTCTACGAGTCTGGCCAGCCACTCCTGAAGCTCAATCGCAAATGTTACAAAGAATATTTCGTAGCTTTATGTGAGAATGTACCTATTTTTTCACTTTTCTTCTGTTATCTTCTCACTACGATTTTCTTTTACCGCAAGTTCCTGGATCTGCTTTTCGAACCAGTCCTCAACTTCCTTTCTTTTAGGCTTCCAATATTCTCTTGTCATTACCCGATCCATTTCTCAAAATGCTTCAGGTCCTAGCAATGGAACCATTTGTTGGCTCGAGGGGTCCTGACCCAGGTTCGAAGTTCAAGGTTTGCCAACAAACCCCTATACTACTGACCCTTTCGGCAATGACCCACTTGCACAGGCCAAAGTCTCACTCGAAGTAGTATGGGTGGGTGCTAGAACCAGGTTTTCGCACCCTGAGAAAGGATAGGTAAGGCAAGAAGAGCTACGTTCAGCCCTAAGATACCCAAATCGCCTTGTTCTGCGCAGGGCCAAGGAGGTCTCTATTCGCATCCACGTGCATTAGATCTATAATTATATACTGTTATGACAGCAACAAAATATTTCATAAACATAATAGAGCAAGATCTAGTTACAGAAAATGCACTTACACAGATCTTTCGCTGCTTAAATATAGAATGTGCACAATGCAGTAATTACCAAGATTCACATAGATAGTACTCATATATTTAGTTCTCTATCAACCTTTCTTATTCATCAATTCATCAGTTCCTTCTTACAATCCCCTTCCTAGCCTGCGCACACAGCAGCAGGGTCCATACACAGCTGGAATCTGGACCTTCGCGCACATAGCCAGTAGGAGTCCTTTCCCCAAAAACCCAAACAGACAACTTCAACCACAATTCACATCAATAGCTCTTTATTTCTTACCTTCTAATACAAAATTTTCCTCTATTTATAATAATCTAGCCTAGATTTTCCTATGGTCCACAAACCGTGGTTTTCGGACCCCTGGTTTACCCTTTTACCCATTACAATGCTTTCAGGGCTTTGACCCACCCGAAAACCCCTATGCTAGACTAAATATAATCAAAAGTATTAAAAAATGGACCAGTTTCATAGCTCGTAGGAGACCCTATTCCAACATTTACTGATTAATGCAATTGACTCTAAGCGAAACTTATCAAATATCGAAGAAATGATTTCTATCAATATTTCCACCAAACCTGCCATTGTAGAAAATATTCATGTCGGTGTATCTTGTTCTCAATGAGAACTTGATTCATATCACTCTATTTTTCATGAATTTCGTGACATATTCGCTTGCTCTTACGAGGAAATTCCAGGCATAGATACTAGTATAGTTGAACAGACTATTAATATGTATCCTGATGTCAAACCGGTGCACCAACGGCTTTGTCCTATTCATCCAAAGAAAGCCACTGCCATCAAAGCAGAAGTTGAAAAAATTTTGCGTGCTGGTTTCATTTACCTTGTTCCACTAACAGAGTGGGTTTCCAATATCATTCCTGTTATGAAAAAACAAGGAACCATTAGAGTGTGCGTCGATTATCAGGATGTTAATCATGCTTGTCCAAAAGACAACTATCCTACTCCCTTTATCGACCAGATTATTGACGATTGTGCTGGATTTGAAATATTTTCGTTCATGGATGGATTTTCTGGCTAAAATCAAATCAATATACACCCAGATGACCGACATAAGACAACATTCATCTGTCCCTGGGGCACATTCGCATATAGGAAACTTCTGTTTGGTTTAAAGAACGTTAGGGAAAATTTTCAAAGAGCAATGGATTATGCTTTCAACGACATCAAGTACATTGTTCAACCATATCTAGATGATTTACCAGTTCATTCACGAAATTGAACTGATCACCCGATGCATTTGAGAGCCATTTTCTTACGCTGCCGACACTACAAGATCTGCCTCAATCCACACAAATGTGTGTTTTGTATTGGTTTTGGTTGATTGCTAGGATTCGTAGTCTCAAAAGAAGGAATCATAATAGACCCATTGAAGGTTCAGGCCATTCTTGATTTTCCTGCACCATCAAACTTACTTCGAATACAAAAACTCCAAGAAAAGGCTAACTTCCTGAGAAGGTTCATTCCAAACTGTTGGAGTTCCCATGTTTTGGCTAGATTGGCAAGACCAAAAGATGAGACAACATCAGAACCAATTTTGGGCCCTAGGATCTAGCCCTCCTGGACCTGGAGAGGGATCTCTCCAAGTAGAGCAAAGAATGATATGCCTTGGAAGCTCAAAATGAGATGTTAGGCTAGTTATGAAGCACAGAGGGGGGTTTTAAAATGATTTGGTTGGTTGGTTGCTGGGTTGGTCATGAGATCACAGGCTGAGAAAGTAATGGGAGAGAAGGAACAAAGAAGCAGGAAGTTTCAACAAAGGGGATAGGCCAAGAAAGTGCCGTCCATTGGGCTATGGAGTCATGAAAGGAGAATTACTTGCAACAACTAGCCAAGGCTTTCAGAGGGCAAGTAATCTATACTAAAGGATCTTTTAGATAGATGATGGGATGGAACATTAAGGAAAGAAGGTGGAAGAAGGAGAGACAACCAAATTTCTATCTATATATCGAGTCAGAGGTCATTTAACTCCAGACATGCTTGGACATACTCTAAGGCAGCTCTCAAAGAGGGACATAGGGGTTGCTTATAGATCGGACCAGAGGTCATTTAACTCCAGGTCTTCTTTAGCAACTCCAAGGGAAAACAGAGATAAGATTAACAAAGGGATCTTATAAAGGTCAGTTGGTCATGCAAGGATCCTAGTGGACAGGCCTAACTCTAATCCCCAGTGTTCCCAAACCTTCCAGCTTACACCCAACAAGAACATCTAAGAACAGATTCATTTAATTCATACATCAGAGAGTAGGCAATATCATCCACTACACTGGTTAAATTAACAGAAATCAGCCCTTGGATAACACATAAAGCAGAAGAACATTAAATGTAGGGAGAGCAGGAAACATAGGGCACCTATCAAGGGTGAATCCTATGTTATACTTCTGTTGCCTACCAGAAGAACATGAAACAGTATGAAATGTAATAAACAGAGTTAGGAAAAACCTCACCAATATTAATAGACCAGGATCCTGTGAAATGTGCTTTGATTAATTGATGCAAAACCAGTCATGTACAATAAGCCCAATGGCTAATACAGTCTAGACTTTCCCCTCCCAGCCTATTACATACAAATACTCTACTACTCCCTCTCAAGACTGTTCTAACAGTCAGATGAATCCCTCTAACAGAAAAATTCCCAACAACTGAACAACAACCACTTCAATTCGTTCTCAGGGATTTTTATAACATAAAGAGAGCAGAGGAGGTAGGTGAAGCACTGAATGCAATATTAACGCTCAGGAGAGGAAAAAAGCGGAGGCCCATTCTGTATTAACTCTCGGCATTTATCTCTGGTATGGTTTTGATGCACTCTGGTGCTGTATTACTTGGTAGGCAGTTTGGGAGCCTATGTCAGGTCGAGATTGACCTCTGATATGTTCTTGAAGTCCTTTCTGGTGTTTGGTATCTGTGCTAGCCTTCTGAATAAATGCACTGGATGGACGGATCCGCAGGCCACTCCATACTCCATTACTGCAACTCTGACAGTCTTAAGAAGCTTCTGTCAGCGTCCTTAACTTTCCTGGGCTCGAGGGAGCGCAGTGGCCACTGTGGGAATGGTGCACTTCTGAGAGAAGAGTACCCTGCTGAATATTAAGCACAGATAAATCTTATTACGTGTGCATTGGTCTTCAACTGCGCCTTAGTCCTTTGAACATGGGATTAGTACATTAAATCTCCAATTACGGGCTTGAATCCCTCAAATCTACCTCTGCTGCTTCACTTGGCTGCTGTAGTGGCCTCTTTGCTTTTCCTGTAGAATAAATTAAATCAATGTAAAATCCGGGGACGGCGGCGGAAGATTTGCTGTGGAGGTCGGAGGAATGGTGGCAAAACAGTTGAGAAACAATGAAAATGGCGGAGAAATGACAACATAGTGTAAAGCCCGAAGATTATCATTTGGGCGAATTACACAGGAAAACACGAAAAAACAATCAACAGAGGCGTGAATGTGGGACCCAATCATGGTGGAGGGCGATTAGATCTTGACCATTAGATCAGGGGAGGATGGACGGTCGGGATGAAATCGGGCAATCGCAATCAGAGGGGGACAGAGGTGACATACATTGAAACTTCCGATTGCGATTAGCGGGGACAAGCGATAGCCATTGGATCATTGATCAGACGGATGGATGGGATCAAATCGGGAGTCAGACAGAAAGGCTTGCGATTGCGATCGGAGGCGGGGGCACGATTGAGCGCTGACCGTTGGATCTGGGGATCAGATCGACGGTTCTCGTTCAATCGGAGGGAGAGCGCGATCGGGAATCGGGAGTTATGACTTGCGATTGATCGGGAGTTGCGATGACCGTCGGATCAGCGAAAAGGATGGACGGCTAGGATTTGATCAGAGCAATCACAATCGGGGGGTGCAGAAGAGGGGATGTGATTGAGTGCTGCGATTGCAACGAAGCGATTAGCGCTGGGCCGTAGGATCTTCGAGAAGAATCAACGGTAGGGATTACGTCAGGCAATCATGATGGAGGCTGAAGTGACACATCCATAAGTTCGGTGCGATCAGTAGGGAAAGCGATTAAGCGCTCGCGATCGGATCAAGACAAATTGGCCGGTGGAGAGCTCTACGTTGATCAGGTGGAATATCCAGGGTATGGTCTGGAAAGCAGATATAGATAAAATCAAAGTGTTAGGATTGCTCTCGAACCAAGTTCAAGTTGTAGATCTCATAATTCTGAATCTAACGGCGCAGACGACACTCAATTCCGAGTTCGTATGAAGAAGTTATAAGCGGTCAAAGTTGCAGGTTGACTTGGTGACTCGACAGCCTTAAGGAAGGCACAAATTAGACTTTTTCCGGCCACCGGATTCCGGCAAGCTCAGGCCAGATTCCGGGAAAATTTGTGGCCTGTTTAGTTTGCCTCCTTCGGTCCAAAACCGAATTTTTAAAAGGGCACAATTTGTTGTAATAAAAAAAATTTATTTAAAAAAAAGGGGGTGGGGGCCGTGACTCCCGCCACCCCCGTTGGCATATGTGGCACCATATATATAAATGGGCTGGTGGGAATCGAACCCGCCCGGCCACGTGGGCCGGCCCGCTCCACGAGCGGCCCAACTTAAAACAACCACCACATATTTAAAACCAACAAACCAACGGCCCAACTTAAAACACACCAACCATATTAAACGGTGCCAATGGGAGTCAAGGGGGCGGGCCGCCCAATGCGGGTCCGGCCCCCCAAAAAACAATATTATATTGTTTTTAAAACAAAAATGCTCCCATTTTTTTTAAAACAGAAAAAACGTGTGCTAAGTATGGAGGGGCGGGATTTGACCCCCCGACCTCTCCTCAACGATTTCTAAATTTTTACCAACGCCCCAACGAATTTTGTTGGTAAATCCGCCCACGATTTTTTATATAAACTCATATTTTTACAGTGCGCCCAGGCCATGGAGGAGCGGGAGAGCATGCATGGATTTCAGAGTTATGATTTTTGGTACGGGTGCGGTGGAACCATGGGCCCCGGAAAGGGCGGCGGAACACGATTGAGGCTAGCTTTGAGGAGGGCGGAGTGACTTTGTCCAAATGGGACAAATTTTATGTCGTTTCAGCACTACTCAGCGCCACGAGTCTGATGGCGTGTTCAGTTTCTGCATCTAAGTTTTCGATTTTCCAGCCACTTTTGGAAGTGGACTATGCCAGTGTCAGATTTTTGCATGTGAGCAGTCATTTTCACCTTTCTCGACGCCACAAGATTGATGATGTTTTCAGATTCAGCCGCAGAGAAGCTCAGCCTTCAGCAAAATGGCAGCATGAGGTATATGATGTGGATTCCATGTACTTCTTCATTTATTTCTCTTTGAGATGCATTATGTCTTGCAGATCCCGGTTGATACATGAGTTGTGGGATCTTGCTTTGTGTTGTTATTGATGTACTTTTCAGCTATGGATTTGTGTCATGTATGAGTCCCTTTCATGCCACATTGGCGGGATGCTCTTTTTCATATGTGTATTGTTGAGATCCCTTGTTTGCCAGGATTGGCGGGATACTCTCATTTGCTACATGTCAGCTATGGTCATACTGATAGGATTCTTTCTTTATGTATGAGAGTTCTGCATTGGAATATCTCTTAAAGAAGTCAAGCCACTCCTGCGTGAGGGAAATTTTTCCTTGTATGTCATAGGGAAACACATCCATGTACATCTTTTTCAAACAACACATAATGCAGCGGCCTACACCATCTTGACACCGAGGCCCGGAGATGTAGTCCCTCCTGGACGAACTCCGTCATCAAACGACGTGTTCTTATGATTGCTAATCTTGCTCTTTTATGTTCCTCTTATTTTTAGCTACAGTTGTTCATTTAAGTTCTTTAACATCTTTAAGTAAATGCAATTCTATTTATCAGCCGAATTAAAAGGTCTTGGTTAAGGGGTATCAAGATTTTACCCTGGATCAAGTGGTATCGGAGCAGGTATTCTTGCTGATTGGATTGCAGGCGTGAACATTGGGCGTTTGCTAAGTTGAGCCATGGAAAGTGTGAAGGACATGTATGAAACCATGCTCAGGGTGTTCGAGAAAGCGGACATGCTGTACGAGGCGTACGAAAAACAAGCAGCAGAGAACGAAGAATTGAAGACCCTCCTACACAAAGAGAAGGAGGAAAAACAACAGTTGCAGCTTCAGTTGCAAGCCACAACAGAAGCGTGGGAAGATTGGAAGTGCAACAATGAAATTCTGCAAGCAGATCATGATGCCTTGAAGGCATTCCTACATGAAGAGAAGGAGGAGAAGTAGCAGTTGCAGCTTCAGTTGCAAGCCATGACAGAGGCGTGGGAAGATTTGAAACGTAACAACGAAACTCTTCAGAAAGATCATGATGCCCTAAAAGCATTCCTACAGAAAGAGAAGGAGGAGATGCAGCAGATGCAGCTTCAGCTACAAGCCGTGTCAGAGGCAGTGACAGAAGTGAAGCGCGACGAAGGCTTACAATAGCTTTCTTCATCTGTTTCGCAATCAACACCTAAGGTAAACAGTGTTGATTTTTCTTCAGTTTCTTCACATGATGTCATTTCAGTTGGAAGTGTGGAGATACCAATCATAGGTACCGGCATGAGGCTCCTCACTAAAATGGGGTATAGAGGAGGAGGACTTGGCATTCGTGGCCAAGGCATAACCGAACCATTGGAGGTTGTGCAACGACCTCGTTATGCAGGTTTGGGGTACAATGGTGAAGGATATTCGAAGGGCATCAAAGGCAAACAGATACTGATGAACTCTCCAAGGAAGAGGAATGATAGGGACACTTCGCCATCGTTCCACGGCATTGCACGTTGCAGTGAAGGAACCGAGGCGAGCTCCCATCATCATGATGGCACCGGAGACCACCCCAGAAGGTATACTAAGTCTCATTATTCCAGAGTGCACTTTGATTACAAGAATGTCGATAACCATGGTCGTAAAATATGGCATCGTAAAACTTGTTATTTTTGTGGTTTAAATAACCATGTGATTTCTAAGTGCTGGAAGAGGATGGCAGCACAAAGGAGGAAGAGGCACGAAAAGCCTTCTCCCCAACATGAAAAGAAATCAGTTAAGCAGTTTTGGAGGAAAAAGAACTTTTGCACCCATTGTGATCGAAGTGGCCACCAAAGAGCCACATGCTAGAAACTTCATCCAGAATAGCGCCTTAAAGCCAAGGCGCCCATGCTTACACCAGTCGAAAGAGCTGATCGACAAGCAAGTTCGCCACAGGGAAATGATCCACTCATTTTAATAAATGAGAAGTGGTTCTTCTAGATTGTTTTTTTCTAGAGATGTTAAGCTTGTCATGGCCATGCTTGTAATTCATTTGTCGCTTTTTATTATGAAAGTTGATGATGTGTTTCCATCACTCGTTTAAGCGACCATGATATTGTTTTTGGCCTTGTTGTATAAGTCGTGTGTTAGATCTCTTTCATGTAAAAGTGATGAGGTGTTGCCATCACTTAGAGATGTGACTTTTATGTTTTGTTCATGTGCTATGAGTCGTCTGATGCATTTCTTTCATGTAAAAGTGATGAGGAGTTTTTTCCATCACTTCGAAATGTGACGATGAGGTCTGGTCTTGTACTTTTGTTGATGTATGATTTCCATTTTGTTGTAAGCTTGACCACCGAGTACATGTTATAAACTCGTGGCAAGTATGGAAACGTCTGGGTCATTATTGGTCACATTGAGAATGTAATGTCCGTTGCAGCTTTAGGCAGGTGTTGGCATTCTGATTCCGAAAGACAGAAGTGAAGGAGTCTTCAAGGGATGTGCCTTTTCAGACATTTGCATTTCAGCAGTTGCAGGTGTTGGCTTTGCATCTCGATTCCGAAGTACGTGAGGTGAAGGAGTCTTCATGGGATGTGCCTTTTCAGACATTTGCATTTCAGCAGTTGCAGGTGTTGGCTTTGCATCTTGACTCTGAGGTACGTAAGGTGAAGGAGTCTTCAAGGGATGTGCCTTTTCAGACACCACATTGTAGCAGCTGTACATGATGGCTTTGCATCTTGATTCTGAAGTACGCCAGGTGAAGGAGTCATGTGGGGATGCGCCTTTCAACGACAGTTGCAGATAGTTGATGATATGTAAAGCTTGATGCTTTTGGAGGACCAAAAGCTCCTTAGTGGGGAGGTTTGATCCAGGTGGAATAATCAGGTACAGGTACAAGAGGCTTGAGTATAAGGCTCAAAAATAAAAGTGTTTGGATTGATTTCAAACCAAGTTCATGTTGTAGATCTCGTAATTCTGAATCCAACGGCGCAGACGGCACTCAATTCCGAGTCCGTATGAAGAAGTTATAAGCGGTCAAAGTTGCAGGTTGACTTGGTGACTGGACAGCCTTAAGGAAGGCACAAATTAGACTTTTTCCGGCCACCGGATTCCGGAAAGCTCAGTTCAGATTCCGGGAAAATTTGTGGCCTGTTTATTTTTCCTCCTTCGGTCCAAAACCGAATTTTTAAAAGGGCACAATTTGTTGTAATAACAAAAATTTATTTAAAAAAAAAAAGGGGTGAGGGTCGTGACCCCCGCCACCCCCATCGGCATATGTGGCACCATATATATAAATGGGCCGGCGGGAATCGAACCCGCCCGGCCACGTGGGCCGGCCCGCTCCACGGGTGGCCCAACTTAAAACAACCACCACATATTTAAAACCAACAAACCAACGACCCAACTTAAAACACACCAACCATATTAAACGGTGCCAATGGGAGTCAAGGGGGCGGGCCGCCCAATGCGGGTCCACCCCCCCAAAAAAAATATTATATTGTTTTTAAAACAAAAACGCGCTCATTTTTTTTTAAACAGAAAAAACGCGTGCTAAGTATGGAGGGGCGGGCTTTGACCCCCCGACCTCTCCTCAACGTTTTCTAAACTTTACCAATGCGCCAACGGTGGGACTTGGGTAAGTCTGCCCAGCAATTTTTATATAAACTCGTCTTTTTACCAGTGTGCCTAGGCCATGGAGGAGCGGGAGAGCGCGCACGGATTTCAGAGTTATGATTTTTTAATTGCAGGTGCAGTGGAACCATGAGCCCAGAAAGAGGCAGGCGGAACCCTGATTGAGGCCAACTTTGAGGAGGGCGAAATTTTGACTTTGTCCAAATGGGACAAATTTTATGTCATTTCAGTACTACTCAGCGCCACGAGTCTGATGGCGTGCTCAGTTTCTACATCTGATTTTTTTTATTTTCCAGCCACTTTTGGAAGTGGGTTATGTCGGTGTCGGATTTTTGCATGTGAGCAGTCGTTTTCATCTTTCTCGACGCCACAAGATTGATGGTGTTTTCAGATTCTGCCGCAGAGCTGCTCAGCCTTCAGCAAATGGCCGCATGAGGTATATGATGTGTATTCCATGTACTTCTTCATTTATTTCTCGTTGAGATGCATTATGTCTTGCAGATCTCGGTTGATACATGAGTCGTGGGATCTTGCTTTGTGTTGTTATTGATGTACTTTCAGCTATGAATTTGTGTCATGTATGAGCCCCTTTTATGCCACATTGGCGGGATGCTCTTATTTTTTTTGTGTACTGTTGAGATCCCTTGTTTTCCAGGATTGGCGGGATACTCTCATTTGCTACATGTCAGCTATGGTCATACTGATAGGATTCTTTCTTTATGTATGAGAGTTCTGCATTGGAATATCTCTTAAAGAAGTCAAGCCACTCCTGCGTGAGGGAAATTTTTCCTTGTATGTCATAGGGAAACACATCCATGTACATCTTTTTCAAACAACACATAATGCAGCGGCCTACACCATCTTGACACCGAGGCCCGGAGATGTAGTCCCTCCTGGACGAACTCCGTCATCAAACGACGTGTTCTTATGATTGCTGATCTTGCTCTTTTATGTTCCTCTTATTTTCAGCTACAGTTGTTCATTTAAGTTCTTTAACGTCTTTAAGTAAATGCAATTCTATTTATCAGCCAAATTAAAAGGTCTTGGTTAAGGGGTATCAAGATTTTACCCTGGATCACACGTCGCGGTCCTTATTGAATAGAACAATCACATCGGAGTTTTTCGGTGTTTACAAAGGAGTTTAAACGTTCTGCTCCATTCCTCCAATGCGATTGGTGCTTAAAGCATAAGGGCTTGGTCTTTGGGTATCGGGCGTATGTGGGGAAGTGGTTGGGGCTAGCGATAAAGGGGCTAAGCCCTATTATATGGTTTAAAAGTGGGTTTTTGCCCATTTAAATGGAATTTGAAGGCCAAGGAAGGGAACGATAGAGAGGGAAAGGGGAAAATGGCTAAAAAAAAGGTAAGGGTAGAATTTTAAGGGGATTTTGGGAGGGTTAGGAGGGTAAAAAGGGAAATAGAAGGGGAGACAAGGGGGAATAAAAAAGAGGCTAAGTGAGGGTGAAATAAGGGGGAAAGGAGGCCTTTGGGCATTTCTTCACAAACAGAGAGGCTTTATGATGGAAATCAGCAGAGGGGATTTCATCAAAGGACAAAAGACAAGAGGAGGCTTCAAGGATGATGTGTTTTTAGAGGAAATGCATTCCTTGAAGGCTCAACAACAATCTTAGCCCCCTGTTTTGCTTGTCAAAAATTTATAGGGGGAGCTAACATAAACTACGCCGAAATGGCTAAAGGATTTACTCGATTATTGAAAAGGAGGGTTCCCTTCCATTGGGACCAAGTTGCGTAAGCTTCTTTTGATGCTATCAAGGACCATCTTCTCCGAGTGTCATTAATGTATCCTCCTAATTATCAAAATGTTTATTTCCTATATATCGCCATGGCTGAAACGACCATCGCTATGGTTTTAGTCCAAGTAGAAGATGGAATTTAACATCCGATCTATTATTTGAGTCGTAATCTCAATGATATGGAAGTTAAGTACTCGTACGTGGAAAAGCTTGCCTTGGCAGCTGTTCAAGCTGTCCAAAGATTTCGCCATTATATCCTGCTCTGAAAAACAACAATAGTTTCGAATTGCAACCCCATGACTTATATCTTATCACGTCAATTGCTGGGGGGGAAATATTCAAAATGGATTGTCATTTTGCAGGAATTTGATCTGGAATTTATCAAATCCAAGTCAAAGAAGTCTTTAGTTTTGGCTAAGCTTCTTTGTAACCTTCGCTCTAATAGTACTACTACTACGTCAAAACCATCTATTCCACACGAGTCTCTGTTTCTAACCATATCATCTGATCCTTGGTATGGGGATTTCATCATTCATCTCCAAACTTGAAATTTTTGACCTAATATCTCTCGCTCTGATTAGCGACGTATTTGATACCAAGCCAAAGATTATTTGATACACTTTATCGTCGTGGTGTCGATACCATTTTAAGGAGGTGCCTCACTCATGAGGAGGCTGACAAAGTGTTAAATGACTTTCATGTTGGGGCTTGTGGTGGACACTTATCTGCATATGATACTGCACAGAAGATACTCCGTGCCAGTTACTTTTGGCCTACTATTTTTCGAGATAGCATCCTCGCAGTCAGAAGTTGTCATGCATGCCAGATTTTTTATCGTAAAATCTGCAAACTGCCAGCGCCAATGCATCCTGTTGTCTTTGCTGGACCATTTACGAAATGGGGTATTGACTTCATGACTTGTAACCCTCCTTCGTCTGGGGGGCATGGTTATATTATTGTCGCACTTGAATATTTTACCAAATGGGCCAAAGAAATGCCTACATTCAACAACATAGGACAGACAGCTGCATTGTTTTTCTTCAACCATGTTATTTCACTGTTTGGGGTCCCACAGGCTATAGTTACGGATCATGGGAAGCATTTTCGCAACCATATTATTTCTGAATTGACTACCAAGTTAGGATTGTCACATGATAATTCTACTCCTTATTATCCACAATCAAATGGACAAGTTGAGGCTATTAACAAAATTCTTAAACGAATGCTTCAACGAATGATATGAGTCTTTAAAAGGAACTGGCACTTGATCCTATACTCCGCCTTGTGGGCGTATCAAACCTCAGTGAGAAATGCAACCAAATTTACTCTTTTTCAATTGTTGTATGGTCTAGAACCTATCTTACCAATCCAATGTGAAATATCTCTGTTAAAATTCACTATAGACTTGTTACCTGACACCTAAGAAGAATAAGCGTGTCTCCTTAACCTCATCCATCTAGATGAAACGTGTCATGAAGCCAAATTGGCCAACGAAGCGCATAAGAGACGTATAAAGGCGCAATACAACAAAAATGTCCATCCTCGCATCTACTCAGAGGGCGACTGTTTGTGCTCAACTTAGTGTTCCTAAATTGAGTTCATTAATTGTCAACCAGGGCTAGTAAACTGCTGAAGTGTGGTGCACTATATGGGCCTAGGTATTTGTTTCTCACTACGTTGTGTTTAGTGTTTTCTGATGTTTTTGGTTTTATGTTTTTATGTTTGAAAAGGGAAAGAACTAAATGTTGGTGAAAAGAAGCTATTGGTTATATTAAAGCAGAAAAAGGCCTAAACTATGGATGGCAAACAACAAATGCAAATATTAAAACAGAACAAAGCCTAAACTATGGTGGGAAAACAACAAATGCAAAGCTTGATAATGACTTCATTGCAAGGAAATAAATCACAACATGAGCTTGAACTTATCCAATTCATTCATTAAAGATGTGTTGGAAGAGCTTGAGAAATGGACAAGTTAAGTGTGAATGAAGTTCTCCTAAATAAACAATCATCTTACAATGTTACAACATCTCATCCATTGTTAAAGGTTCATTGGAACATATTTAGAAAATAAAATTTGTAGCAAAATAAGATTTTACTCTAAACTAACTTCTAATTCTGTTTTGCAACTCAATTTAGCACCACTAGGCCTCACTCAAAAGTTATAGGTTTCTTTTTAGAATAGTCCTTGAGAAAAGGCTTATTTGTGAAATGGCAAAAAGGTTGCAAAATACTCCAGGCCTTAGAATGATACTAGCTTCTGTCCAGATGATTATGTATTAATATGAGGTTGGAACAAAAGAAGTTTTTTGTAAATAATGAAGACCGTGGTATCTAAATTTAACAACTAATACAATTTAAAATGCAATGGATAACAACTAAACTGGAATGCTAATACAGTGAGCTAAGACTAAACTAGAATGCTACTAATCTACTTGAAGTACAGTGAACAGAGTTAAATTAAAATGCCATTATCAAACTTGAAATGTAGTGACAGAGCTAAACTAAATGAAATCATCCTCCGAAGTGTTATGACTAAACTAACATGCAGCTAGTCTATTGGAATTCTACAGCCCATCTTGTTCAATGTGAATGATATTTTGGAAGAGTTTGTAAAAACAATTTTGGCTGTATTATTCAATGCAATTGAACATAAACATAAGATTTGAAAGCAAACACAATTAAAATCTAAGATACCACAGTTGTTTCTTATTCATTGTTAATGATGTTTTGGAAGAGTTTGTAGGAGTAAGACCGGCTGTGACACTTAGTGTAAACAAGCATAAATCATAAAATTCGAAAGGAAATGCAACTAAAACCTACAGCACCACAGCTATGCCTTATTCATCGTGATGATATTTTGGAAGAGTTTATAAGAGTAAGTCTAGCCGTGATGATTAATGTAAACAAGTATGAAACATAAACTTCAGAAACGTGCTTAAGCTAGAAATGAAAAATGAGACTAAAATACTTATCTAAACCGTATAAACAAAGTTGCTCAGGAGGCAGGGGCCCTCTACCATCGGAGTAGCACGCAAAATCTACTTCAAGATTGACTCAGCGCTTTCAATAAAGTGATACTTCTTGCATTAGAGAGAGATTACTTCAAAACAGAGTGTTTTCGTACTTCTGAAATCTAGCAGTCAAATACAAAATCTAACCTTGTCCCTCGGTTTCCCGAGCCATATTTATAATCAAAATTACATAACTGTCTTGAGATAGCCTAGGGATAATTGTCTTTCCAAATTAAAATCAAACTAGGACTCTGATGGTGGTCTCGTAACATGATTAAGGATATCTGGATTGTCCTTGTCCTATTAGGAGTCTATCTCCTAGTTTGAGTTCCCATGTGCATAACCACCTACAGAATTCCGTTCAAACTTCATGGAGAGCAAAAAATGATGAAGGAATTATGTGGAATATGCCCATATGTTTTTTTCTCCAAGATGACACCTGGAACCTGCGTAGACATGAAGATATCTGCAGAATCGACAACTAGCTACAGAATGTCTGCATTCTGTAACTAGATCTAGTTCAAAAAGTACTATAATGACAAAATCATAAAAACATAGCAAGTTAGTCATGATATTCATTCTTAAAGAAATTTTAACTAATTCTACTGATCATTTGAGCTTGTGATTAATAATGGACAAAGGAAATGGAGTGGAATGTGGTGGAAGAAAGAACATCTTTGGAGCTCAACATACCCCCACTGCTAGGTTCTTGCATGTCCTCATGCAACTATTCCATGAACTCTGAGACCTCTGCAAGGACATCCAACCCTCTTCTTCTGATTTTCCTGGTATTCAAAGGCCTTCTGGGCTTTCTTATGACTAACTTGAATCTCAAATTTGTGAGTGCCCTGGTTAAATTTTTATTTCTCTTCTTCAATTTTTCACTGGCCTTGTACAACTTTTGCATTTGTAGAGACAGAGTTGAATTCATATCAGTTTTCAATTTAACCTGTTCTCTTAGAATTTCATTCTCATTCCTGATATGCCTGTTGATTACTTCTAACTCATACCTATCTCTTCTTACCATATCAATTTTAGACTTTGGCGGGCTAGGAGTTCTGTCTCTAGATTCTGAAGCTCTCCTCTCTAATGTTTCAACATAGTTGTAAATTTATTGTTGTGCTGGGTCAATTTCTCTTTTGAACACTTGAGACCATTTTCTTTAAACTATGAAGCAATAAAAAGGGAAAATTGAGTTCTTCTTCTAGGAAATGCATTATCAACCGAATATGATAGACATAGAAAGTACCATATCTTCCTTCACAAGTGATTAATTTTTGCAAGATAAGCAACATGTTCCTCCATTTGTTCTTTAGTGCAGAGCTAGGGATACCCTTTTTAAAAATGGTAACATCCATACCTGGTGACTTGAGTATCTGTTTCCATGCTTCGTTATGAAATTCTCTATTCTTGAACCACCTTTCTCCTTGTCTGGGAAATTCGGTTGCTTCTGCAATGGAAGCTTCTGTAATGGTGAATTTAATATCTCCTATCTCGACCTCAGTTCCTTTGAAGGATCTTGCAAACGTTTTGGTCACCTCTTTGTGAAACCCACTGAATTTTTCAAAGAATTGCAACCACCCTGCTTGTTGTAACATTTCTCTGACTTGAGGATAACCTTCCAAGTACTTAGTGCCAACCAGTTCAGTCCTCACTATAAGACCCATAGCTCCTCTTTCAAACCTTCAAATTGTTGCTCCTCTGTTCATGATGACAATGGTTGATACAGAGATGCCTTTGTTTCACAGACCGGAATGGTTAAAAATTGGCTACGGGAAAGAATGATATGGAGTGATTGCGGAATGAATATAATGAGGTGAGGATGATGTATATGAGTTGAAGGATATCACGGAAGAAAAGACCGCGGAGATATTTTGTAACGAATTCAAAATCATCATTAAATGCTTTGGCCTAGTGACGTGACTAATCCAATCACTTCAGCACTTTAATCGTTTAGATTTTTAAATAATGATCGAATATGGGATTTGAAATCGTGGAATAGAAGGAGTTTTATCCAAAGTTTTTGCGGGAGATTGGTTAGGCATGATCAACAAAATTAATTAAAACAACTTTTTGAATTATTCATAACTTAACTATACTAAAATCTTTCATGATATGTCATTATAATCAGAACTTTTACCTTTGCCTTTCCTCTGATTTTTTTTTGTGTTCTTCATATGTTTTGTTCTCTCCTAAAAATCATTAATTTTTGAGTCTTCATAACCTTCTTGATTTTTCTTGTTGTCATGGATATGCAGGATCATTTTATTGCAGATCAGGTGATTACTAGATAGTGCCTTCAGGATCTCTGGCTGTAGAATGTCTGTCTGGCTGCAGAATGTATGACTGGCTTCAGAATGTCTGATTGATTGCAGAATGTACCTGTAGAGAACTTGAAACATGAAATGGAATGTTTTGGAGCATGAATGGAATGTTGTATGGAATGAGTGAGGATGGATAATAAAATATGGTGTAATGGAATATGAATGAAGTGAGTAATGGAGTGGAATGGATCACATCTTATGAAATGGAGTGAAGTATGAGAAGTGGCCTGCAATTCATGATATGTATTATTCAATTGCAGAAAAACATCAGACTTAAAAATCTGGGATGGAAATGAGGTGGACCACGGGGTGAAATGAATGAAGTGTGGATGAATGAATGAGATGGAGTATGGATGGATGAAATGAGATGGACCATAAGTGAAATGAATCTGCACTTATGACTTTGTAATAACTACTTGCAGAAAGAACAGAATTGAAGATCTAGAGTGTCAGAAAGATTCTGATTTTCACTCCACCTTTTCTGTATAAACATGCCAATCAGTGATTGGTTTTCATGTTTATACTTTTATTTTATTTTTATTTTTTTATTTTTTTATTTTTATTTTTCAATATCTGACTTCAGAAAATTCACTTAAATTGAAGAAGAAGAAAAAATCTTCTTCATTAACTTCATATCATTAATTTCCTGGAATTTCTTGACAAATTCTTCTCTTGAGAGTGGCTTATGATACAGCTTCAATCTATGACCATTCACAAGAAAAGTGACCTTCTCTTCATCTATTGTCCTGATTTTTATTGCTCCATTGTCAAAAATTATTATAATTTCATATGGCCCAAGCCAATGTGTTTGGAATTTACCTTGAAAATCCTTGAACTTTGAATCAAACAAGAGAGCCCAGTCACCTTCCTTGAACTTCTTTTCCTTGATGTACTTGTCATGCCATTTAGTCCTTTGCTGTTGGACTAGACTTGTTTTCTGAACTGCATTTTGTCTGATCTCATCCAATTCATTAATCTGCTCTAATCTGTGCTTTTGTGCCTCTGATAGATCAAGTCCTAACTGAACTGCCATTTTGAAAGTTTGAATCTGGAACTCTATGGGAAACAAAACTTGCTTTCCATAAACAAGTTCATAAGGAGTATGGCATGTTGTGCTTCTCCATGTAGTTCTATAGGCCCACAAGGCTTCAGGAAGCCTATCTACCCAATCTCTTCTATGTAAATGGACAGTATTTGTTAGGATCCCTTCAATAAACTTATTAGTAGATTCCACTTGACCATTTTCTTGTGGATTATAGGGAGTAGATTTTCTGTGTCTGATTTTATACCTCTCCATAATTTGTTCCACTAGCCTTGATGTGAATTGAGCTCCTTGATCTGTAACAATTTCTCTTGGGACACCAAAACGAGTAAAAATATCCTCAAAAAGAAAATTAACTACAGATGCTTCAGTAGAAAAAATTAATGGCTTGGCCTCTACCCATTTAGTAACATAATCAGTGCAAACTAATATATATTTCTTTTGTCTTGATGGAGGACTAATAGGTCCTACAAAATCCAAAGCCCATTTTTCAAAAGGTTCAATATGTACCTGAGGTTGTAATGGCATCTCACCTAAAGGAGAAGGTTTCCCTACCCTTTGGCAACTGTCACACCTTTTGACATACTCTTTAACATCTTTAAAAAGGGATGGACAATAATATCCTAAATGAATGATCTTATAGGCTGTCCTTTTATCAGTAAAGTGTCTGCCACAAGGTTCATCATGACATGCTTTGAGAATCTCAGGCATCTCATCTTCCCGAACACATCTCCTAATGATAAAATCTGGACCAGTCTTGTACAACTCATTAGCAACCCATGAATAGTTTGCACTGTCATAAATGATTTTTCTTTTATCTCTTGCATTCATTATTGAAGGAAATTTCCCTGAAACTAAATAATTAGCAATGTTAGCAAACCAAGGAGTCTGAGTAGAAATTGCAAAAATATATTCATCAGGAAATTGATCTTCAACTGGAGTGTCATCTTTGATGTTTTGGAGTCTAGATAGGAAATCAGCTACTGTGTTTTGTTTTCCAGGCCTATCTAGAATGGTAATGTTGAATTCTTGTAAAAGCAATAACCATCTTATGACTCTGCCATTAGTAATTGATTTGTTAATTAAGTATCTAATTGCAGAATGATTTGTGTGAACAAAAGTTTCATAGCCTGTTATATAGTGTCTGAATTTGTTTATGGCATGAACAATAGCTAAAAACTCTTTTTCAGTTACAGTATAGTTTAACTCTGCAGGACTCAAATTTTTACTGGTATAGTAGATGGCATAAGGAATCAGGTCTTTTTGTCCCAATACTGCTCCTAGAGTCAGACTGAGGCATTCGGTTGAAATATGAAAAGGTAACTTCCAAGCAGTCCCTTAAAAATGTGTTTTAAATTTTTTTTCAAAGTAGTCTCAAAGGCTAACTGGCAATCAGAATTCCATTTGAATTCACAGTCTTTGGTAAGTAATTTGAAGAGTGGAGATGCTATCTTGGTGAAGTTTTCTATAAATATTAGATAATACCCTGTAAATCCTAGAAAAATCCTAACATCTTTTTGACAACTTGGAATAGATAAGTTAGAGATGACTTCAACTTTTGACTCATCAACTCTAATCCCATCCCCTGAAATGTGATGTCCTAAAACAATTCCTTCAGTAAACATCATAAAACACTTTTCATGACTTAGTGAAAGATTTTCTTCTTTGCATCTCTTTAAAACTTTTTCCAAGTTTACTAAGGCTTCTTCAAATGTGTTTCCATAAACTGTGAAATCATCCATATATACCTCTACACAATCATGTATTAGAACTGAAAAAATTCCTAGTACTGCCCTTTGAAATGTTGCAGGTGCATTGCATAATCCAAATGGAAATACTCGGTAAGCATAGGTACCCCAAGGACAGGTAAATGTGGTTTTGTCTTGGTCCTCAAGTGCTACTTGAATTTTATTATAACCACTAAACCCATCTAGAAATGAGAAGTACTTTTTTCCAGCTAAGGTATCTAACACCTGATCTATGAAAGGTAGGGGAAAATGATCTTTAAGAGTAGCTTTGTTTAATTCTTGGTATTCAATACATACACTCCATTTACCATTTTTATTTGGCACAATTACCAAAGGAGAGACCCACTGACTATCTGAAATAGGATAGATAAAGTTGACATTCAACAATTTCTGCAATTCTTCTTTAACAATCTCCCTAAGATTTGGATTCATCCGTCTTTGAGGTTGTCTGATTGGTTTACAATTTTCCTCTATGTAGATGTGATGAGTACAAGTCTTGGGGCTTATCCCTTTCATATCAGTGTACTCCCATGCATATGCAGAAGAATGTCTCTGTAAGATCTTGACTAGCTCTTCTTGTTGAGATTTTTCTAGGTTCTTGTTTATGTTTAAAGTTTTGCCTGGAAATATCTCACTTGTAGAGCTGCCAAATTTATCTATAGAATGAAGAGACATCTGTCTTGATGATAAAAACTCAATGTTGGATTCTTCTTGAAATTTTTCATGTTTGTATTCCGAAGAGGATTCAAAGTTTTCTAAAGTATTCATAATTTGACTATCTTCACTAATTTCTAAAATTGTGAAGAGAGGTTGTAAGTCTTCTTCATCCTCTATCCATTGAGTATCATCTAAATTTGTAATTGTCCTTGCTGGAGGATACAAAGTGAATTTCTTAGTTGAACTACCATCAGAGATGTACATATCACCGGATCTACAACTAATGAAAGCATTAGTTGTAGCTAACCAAGGTCTTCCTAATATAATAGGGTGTCCTCCTAGATTATTATTAGGAGTTAGTATCATGAAATCCACAGGGTACTCCTAGGAATCTAGGGACACTGGAATGTCTTCTATTACCCCATCAGGTTTGATCACAGATCTATATGCTAATTGTAATAATGTGGGTGTAAAGAGAAGATTAGGAAGTTTCAGTTTATCCATGATTTGTCTACTCATGATATTGATTGCTGCAACTAAATCAATGAGTGTGTTTTGGATCTCAATTCCATTGATGTGAATTTTAAAAACTGGATTTCCTAGGTCTAGATACTTTGGAATAGCAATCCTACCCATCATGATATCTGCTATTTTTCCTTCCAGTTGAATTTTCTTTGTCTCTCTTATTCTTTTTCTTGTTTTCTTCATGCTCAACTCCTTTATTGTCTTTGCTAAAATTGGAATTTCCTTGATAGCTTGTAATAATGGAATCTTTATACAGACATTTCTCAGCTCATCTAGGAAATCATAATTAGGCACCATAATTTGTTTTTCTACACCTCTATCAATTTGTAATCTTTCTGGAAAGGGAGGTGTAGGAGTGGATGTTGATGGCTGCTCTAATACAGGAGTTGAAATTATTGGTTCTTTTTGTTTTGATTTTTCAATGTTTGGGTCCTGAAAAGATGTGTCTTCTTCAAGAATTTTATTTTCCCGTAGAGAATATTCCTCAGAGTTGTCTTGTTCTTGTATGAGCACAGAAGGTTTCCTCTTTTCAAGTATTCTTCCAGACCTAAGTTGAACATCACTAAGGTCTAGAGGAGTGATTAAATAAGTTGGAAGTTGTTGGCCTTCTATCATGTATGTGTTCTGAGGATTTTTATTGTTGGGGTTTGGTATGGGTTGAGCAGGCAACTAATTTGATTTCTAAGGAAATGGTAAGGGGAGTGGTTGATTTTGATTTTGTGGATTTTGAGGATTCTGTTGAGGATTCTGTTGAGGATTTTGTTGAGGATTTTGAGGAGAAAAATGTGGGTATGGTGGATAGGATGTGGATATTGATAATACTGGGAGTATCTTCCATAGGGATTTTGTGCTCCTTGTGCCCAAGCTTGAGATTGATTTTGAAATTGGGGCCAAGGCTGCTGCCAATAATTCCAATTTGGTATGGGTTGATTATACATTTGATCATGAAATCCTTGTGTTTGAGGTCCTTGCCAAGGCCTTCTAGAGACAAAATTGAGAGATTCTATGGAACTTGTAGGAGTATCTTCTTGAAAGACAAATTTAAGACCAGGAAGTGAAGGACAACTCTTGGTCTCATGTTTTTCTGAACAAATTACACAGGTCTCTACAACTTTTGCATCCAAATGACATTCTCTCAACGCATGCTTCTTTCTACATTTGTGACAAAAGATTGCTAAAGCATCAGATTCAGCTTTTTGCTTGTTTTGTAACTTAAGGGTGTCTATTTGTTCACTAAGACTCCCTAAGATGTCATATTTGAATTCATCAAGCATATGCCCTATCTCTGCCCTACTTACTGTCCTAGAAGCAGACTTACTTACCCTTGCAAGAGCAGGGTCTCTTGGACCTTTTACAGTTTTAGATTTTCCTCTTGAAAGGTTGATACATAACTCAGATATTTCAAGTAATGTGAACTAAGATATATCCCATTTTCCCATCATGTTAAGGATATCCAACCATTCATCCCTAATTGTCTTCAACAAGAGAGCTTTTAAGGTGTCTTGATCTAAGTTCTCCATTTTTTCTCTTTTTATGTTGTAATGGAATCTCTCCAACAAATCTTCCAGGTTTTCATCCTCTTTTTGTATCATCTTGAACACTTCCTCCTTATGATTGACTGGCATACAATAATCCAAATACCTTTCTAGAAAATCTTGTTTCATATCTTCCCATGTCCTAATAGAACTGTTGATCAAACTCATAAACCACTTCAATGTTGAAGGAAATAGTTTAAGTTTTTGAGCATCTTGTAAGTAGTCATAAGTTCTACATAGGACTTCAAATTCAAATAGGAACGTTTCAGGATCTTCATTTTTGAGTCCATAGAAGTTTGGAAGGACAGAGGGTGAAATTTTTTTCATAGTTGTATTGGTTTCTTCATCTACTATAGGAAACCCAAAAGAGCTTCCCATTTCTCTTCTACCTCTTCCTCTACCTCCTTCTCCTTCTGCACCTCTACCTCCTTCTCTTCTACCTCTACCTCTACCCCCTCAAAATAATTTGTGTTCTCCATTAAAAACTCCTCCTCCCCCTTCTTCTGCCATAGTTGATTCTTCTGTGGAAGTGGAAAAGTTTGTGTCTCTAGCAGGGGTCCTTGAATCTTCTTCTAAGACAGGTTCAGTGGATGAAGTGGAAGGTCTTTCTAATGGAATATCTGATCTTAAGTCTTCTGGAAGTCTAGGATCAGTAAAGGATGGAATGTGGGTCTGAGTTGGAGGTGTGCTGGCTCTTGGTCTAGGTGAAACAAGTGGTGTTCTAGAAATCAAGCTTCTGCTTCTGCTTCTTATGAATCTACCCCTTGAGTCTCTCTCTCTACACATATCATTGTTTTTGGGAGTTAAGAAACAAGGCTACCTAGTTACACTTCCCTGGCAACGGTGCCAAAATGTTTGTGCTCAACTTAGTGTTCCTAAATTGAGTTCATTAATTGTCAACCAGGGTTAGTAAACTGCTGAAGTGTGGTGCACTATATGTGCCTAGGTATTTGTTTCTCACTACGTTGTGTTTAGTGTTTTATGATGTTTTTGGTTTTATGGTTTTATGTTTGAAAGGAGAAAGAACTAAATGCTGGTGAAAAGAAGCTATTGGTTATATTAAAGCAGAACAAGGCCTAAACTATGGATGGCAAACAACAAATGCAAATATTAAAACAGAACAAAGCCTAAATTATGGCTGGAAACAACAAATGCAAAGCTTGATAATGACTTCATTGCAAGGAAATAAATCACAACATGAGCTTGAACTTATCCAATTCATTCATTAAAGATGTGTTGGAAGAGCTTGAGAAATGGACAAGTTAAGTGTGAATGAAGTTCTCCTAAATAAACAATCAACTTACAATGTTACAACATCTCATCCATGGTTAAAGGTTTATTGGAACATATTTGGAAAAGAACATTTGTAGCACAATAATATTTTTACTCTAAACTAACTTCTAATTCTGTTCTGCAACTCAATTTAGCACCACTAGGCCTCACTCAAAAGTTATAGGTTTATTTTTAAAATAGTCCTTGAGAAAAGGCTTATTTGTGAAATAGTAAAAAGGTTGCAAAATACTCCAGGCCTTAGACTGATACTAGCTTCTGTCCAGATGATTATGTATTAATATGAGGTTGGAGCAAAAGCATTTTTTGTAAATAATGAAGACTGTGGTATCTAAATTTAACAACTAATACAATTTAAAATTCAATGGATAACAACTAAACTGGAATGCTAATACAGTGAGCTAAGACTAAACTAGAGTGCTACTAATCTACTTGAAGTACAATGAACAGAGTTAAATTAAAATTCCATTATCAAACTTGAAATGTAGTGACAAATCTGAAATAAATGAAATCATCCTCCAGAGTGTTATGACTAAACTAACATGTAGCTAGTCTATTGGAATTCTATAGCCCATCTTGTTCAATGTGAATGATATTTTGGAAGAGTTTGTAAAAACAATTATGGTTGTATTATTCAATGCAATTGAACATAAACATAAGATTTGAAATAAAATACAATTAAAATCTAAGATACCACAGTTTTTTCTTATTCATTGTTAATGATGCTTTGGAAGAGTTTGTATGAGTAAGACCGGCTGTGACACTTAGTGTAAACAAGCATAAATCATAAAATTCGAAAGGAAATGCAACTAAAACCTACAACACCACAGCTATGCCTTATTCATCGTGATGATATTTTGGAAGAGTTTATAAGAGTAATTCTAGCCGTGATGATTAATGTAAACAAGTATGAAACATAAACTTCAGAAACGTGCTTAAGCTAGAAATGAAAAATGAGACTAAAATACTTATCTAAACCGTATAAAAAAAGTTGCTCAGGAGGCAAGGGCCCTCTACCACCGGAGTAGCACGCAAAATATACTTCAAGATTGACTCAGTGCTTTCAATAAAGTGATACTTCTTGCATTAGAGAGAGATTACTTCAAAAAAGAGTGTTTTCGTACTTCTGAAATCTAGCAGTCAAATACAAAATCTAACCTTGTCCCTCGGTTTCCCGAGCCATATTTATAATCAAAATTACATAATTGTCTTGAGATAACCTGGGGATAATTGTCTCTCCAAATTAAAATTGAACTAGGACTCTGATGGTGGTCTCGTAACATGATTAAGGACATCTGGATTGTCCTTGTCCTATTAGGAGTCTATCTCCTAGTTTGAGTTCCCACGTGCATAACCACCTACAGAATTTTGTTCAAACTTCGTGGAGAGCAAAAAATGATGAGGGAATGATGTGGAATACACCCATATGTGTTTTTCTCCAAGATGACACCTGGAACCTGCGTAGACATGAAGACAGCTGCAGAATCGACAACTAGCTACAGAATGTCTGCATTCTGTAGCTAGATCTAGTTCAAAAAGTACTACAATGAAAAAATCATAAAAACATAGCAAGTTAGTCATGATATTCATTCTTAAATCAATTTTAACTAATTCTACTGATCATTTGAGCCTGTGATTAATAATGGACAAAGAAAATGGAGTGGAATGTGGTGGAAGAAAGAACATCTTTGGAGCACAACAACGACTTGGTCCTTCTTTACGATCAAGAAGTTGATGTAATAGGTACAAGGAAATTCGAGCCATTGTGACATAGCCCCTATATTGTCAAAAGAGTTCTTGCTAAGGGTGCCTACGAGTTAGTTGATTATGATGGGATTCAATTGGCACAACTTAGAAATGGGTTGTATTTGAAACGTTACTATGCTTAATCATGAGCGTAGTAATTTTTTGTATTATATTATTTATATGTTGTTGATTTGCATTCACTATATTAATTTTTTTTTTAGAGTTTTCTTGACGTTAGTAATCCGCTTTACATTTTATGGCAGAATTCTAAATCTTCAGAACCATTTGTTGGATATGCTGATGGTGCTAGTTGTAGTACACATAATCTATCCTCTGCAGCATGGGCCATTTTCGCTTAGAACGGCAAGTGAGTTTTCAAGGGATTTGTATTGGTAGATCGATGAACCATATCGCTGAATATAGTGCATTGATTGAACTTCTCTCTGATGGCATTTCATTTGGTATTAACCTCATAATCATAAGGTTAGACTCACAACTCGTGGTATTACAACTTACTAGTGTTTATACTGTTAGAAATCCAACACTTCTTAGATTGTTCCTAAGAGTTCGACTTTTGGAAAGACATTTTGATTTCATTCAATATCAACAAATTTCCAAAAATTTTAACACTTTAACAGATTCATTAGTTAATCAAGTTTTAGACAGACATTTGTGACATAGGTAAAGAAAACATTCACATCATTGAATAGGATTGCGCATTAAACATAGGAAAAAATTTGAAATCATATAGATAGATAGCTATAGGTTTTTACAAAATTTGTGCCCAAGACACATAGGTCATCTGACCTCAAAATGTATGCAAAAAGTCACAATTAAACTAGTGGTGCTCATGGTAACATGCTATAGATCTAGAAATCCTGCGGAGCAACCGTATCCAATGGTTAGGAACCCCAATAGTGTGTCATTGCAGTCGCATGGGAAGCTCTTCGATCCGAAAATATGGAATCCTGAAGGTCAACCCCTCTATGTGTAGTTGAAGCTCAGCTAGAGTCTCAGCCACATCAAGGTCCTGAAGGACTGCTCTCCCGATATCCCTCTCTGTTGGCACATCTGCTTCGCGCTCTGGTTCCTCTACTGGTTGAACACGACCAATATCTGCATTACATAAAACATTTAGTTTAGTCTTGGAAAGAAATAAAAACACAAAAATCATTGTATAAACCTTAGAAAAATAAAAAAATATGGTCAAATCATTCTTACCTATTGCACCCCACTAAGCGCCTTCTAGTAATACTATATCTAGATCTCCTCGGAAGACGACGCCTGCGTATGCGTACTCATCGATGGCAACGATCTGTGACTGAAACCAGGCAAAGAATGCAGTAGAGAACACGACGGCCAATTGACCTGCATGCCGACCGATGAGTTCTACCCATATCTGCATTCAAGGATCTCTAGGACTAGATATATCCAATGGTACATGTTGTGGTTGCATCAGTGGAATCCATTCCAAAACGAAGGAGATAAGGATTGAACCATAACTGAAATTTTTCTTCCTTCCTCCCTTTGCTTTATTTAGTTTTTCCTTTATCTAAGATAGAACAGCTTCAGACCAGTTGAAGACTGTTGGCTCCAAGCACTCTAGCGCATACTGCATATACGTTTGGTTCGGTACATGTAGTGTAACGGTGCCAACAAGTGTAGCGATTGTGAAAAGGATGGTTCTCAAAGGCAAATACCTGACATCCCGGATTTTATTTTTCCATATTTTCTAGGTTCTGCCCTTGGATATAAATACTGCATAACATAATCCCTCACTGTCTCTCCTCCAACAGTAGACCCTGTCAGATAAATGGGAAAACCTCTCCTCGACAAACCTGTGAGAAAATACGCATCCTCAACTGTTATGGGAACCACTTTGTTCTTAATTTGAAATGCCTCTGTTATAGGTCAATTTGGGCACCATTCCCAATGACCTGGTTAACTGGGCATCATCTCCAGGTTCGATGATCAAGGGCCTATCATTCCCTATCATTTCAGTTTCTACATGCCCTAAGACAAGAAATAAGACAAATCAAGCAAGACTTTCATCAAGCAAGAATTTCCATGGTTTGAAGCTTATTATATAGCATATGAGAGCTCACCAACATAGGCTCTAAGGGGCATAAGTGTGTTTCATATGCAGGTAGCCCCATGCAAGGCTGCTCTGCAAAGCACTTCCTGACATTCACAGGTGTGTTGGTCACATTAGGAGAGAAATTCTCATTGTCTGGAATCTCCATTTGGCCAATGCCTTCTAGAAGAGTTCACATGTGTCAAGCTTCGGATCCAAGTGTCCATTTGACATCTACATGAATGGAAACATGTCTTGCCTATTTTTGGAAAGCTATTGATTTCAAAACAACCTATAGTTCATCTATAAATTGAACACAGATCTAAGTGTTTGAGAAGGAAGAATTTGAGTAGAGAAATGCTGGTGAATTTTCAATTGAGAGCTTGGTTTGTGGAACTACTACTAGAGAGATTTATGTTGTGATGAGACTTGGGAACTTTGCTGGAAGGTCACTTCAAATCAGTCACTAGGTTGTAACTTCTCCTTCTATCATCAATAAAGAGTACTTCTTGTTTTTCCCTACATGCATCTATGTTAACTTTGATTTTCCATATTGTAAGATCTTGGTTGATGAATGTAGTTTATGCTTTACTGATTTAGCTAACTAGCTTGAATAGATATCTATATTATTGCATATTCTGTTGTTTCAGTGTTCTTTCTTGCAGGAAGCATTCAGCTCACAAACCACTTGAACTTGAAGCTGCAACAGAAGCGACAGAAGGAGCCATTTGGAAGCGAATGAACAATTAAGCCTCCAATCCTCTTTGTGTATCTATTCTGAGTTAGGAGAAATGTTAGTATAGTCTTTCACCTATTTTTCTAGACTAACACCTATCTAGGGAAGCGTAATTTATCCGTAAATTACAATTATGGCCCAACAAACTGGTGACTCCACTGGGGAAAATTTCTCTTACTTCTAGGTGTTTTAGTCTCTGATTTTCTTTGTAAACCCACCCAGTAATTGTTACACATAAAGATTAGGCTTTTTCAGAGCTTAATTTGCAAATACAGTGAGCCAAACAGTAGTATTTTTCCTTGTCTACTGCGCCCAATGCACCCTTAGTCTGGACAAAGTGCTTTGCAAAGCATTGTCTCCCTTCCAAGCCTGTGTTGTAGAGCATTGTCTCCCCTTGGAGACTGCGTTGACTCCTAAAAGTGATCAAATTCCCTTGAATTTGACTTTGCAACTTGCTTCAGTTTTGTTTGCTGTTGTTTTTTGAAAATTTTAATGCTCAATTGACTAGTCACTCTATATACTTCTTCCTCCTTTGGCTGAAAAATTGTTCAATGTTTATTTAAAAAAAAATTCTTTATCATTGACAAGTTGATTTCAAAGTATTTTTTATGGTTGCATTAAGAATCATTTTCTTTCGAAATAGGAAATTTTCATAAAATCTTCATTTCCTTGATAGGAGAAATTGTTGTTGAAATCCTCATTTTTCCTTCAAAAGAGAAATTGTTGTTTGTATTCTTCATTTCTCGAAAGTAAAAATCATTTTGATTATTGATCTAGTGCACCTAGTTTCTTTTCTGCATTCATAACATTAAGGAAACTGAAAAGAAAAACTTGCATTTGCATGTAGGATTGTGTGTTTTTTGCAAAAGGAACATTAAGAAATTTGCATTTAGTTTGTGATTCATTGATTTTGTTTTTGTTCATTGATTTGTTTGCTCACAAATTATTTGCTCTCTTCCCTTAGTAGCTAGGTTCTTCATTTAAAAAGCTGAAAGTGAAATTTTGTTTATCATTCTTAGCTTGAATTTTAGGAATTTCATTTGCATCATCGTGGTGAACCTGAAAGGAAATTTTTTAAGCAAGATCAACATAAAATAAATCTCAATTTACTTAACAACGCATTGGAACCATAACGATAACATTTATAAGGTCTAGGCTAGAGACGTGTTTCAGCGTCGTAAAACATAGCAGCTTTTGTTAACTTGTCTGCGATACATTCTAAGTGTGAAACCTCACTCCACGTACGTAAGTATATCATAGCCCATACACGTACTTTTCGGTATATCAGGCGGTGTTATAGTACGATAAGTATGAAGGGGTGCTCTCACTGTGCGGTTTCGCATCAAACAGCGCTAATACGAACTTGGGCCTCGACGCACCTTTGGGTATATTTGGGAGGAAAAATTTTAGGTGCTATCCATCCATAGTGAACTGAGTCGGCCACCCTGAAATTTTGATACACTGAACACAGAATTCGGGGAGATTACCTGCCCATACTTCTTGGTTCGCCAGGAGGTATTCTACAGTTCACAGTTTCTTGGTAAATCCTTTTACCTAGCATTACCCTCCTTTTGTTTATTTGTTTTTTGGTTAAAATAAATCATTAATCATGGAAGAACAAAATCCTACCCCCCGTCGTTCACGTAGATTAGCTTTAAAACCACCTTTACCACAAGAAGTTACTTATGGTACGTGAAGGTGATCACGATCTGCCGAGTCAAGTAAAATTTGTACCTCTGGCGAAATATCATCTTTTAAACCAGAGTTAGCTCAAATTGTTTCCACACATCCCGGTTTGTTTACTGTTTTCAAAATGGAGTCTTCACAGCTACCCGTGGTCACGATACATTCAATCGTTGAGACCATACCTCCTGGACCCGACCTTGTTCAATCACAAATTGATCCAAATCCTATCTCTTCTTTGCCAGCACATCTGAATCCTGAAGTCGAATGACCGGAATTTGTTCCTACCTTGGTCATCCCATAAATTTATGTAGCCACTGAAACTCCTATATCACACAGTCAACCATCTGAAATATATTTTGGGACTGACGGTGAAGTTCTTCCTCCTAGTTTAATTGCGATTAAATAAATACCACAACCTGATACACCTTTAATTCCAACCCATTTTGGGGAAGACCTTTACCTGTACCAGTCTTTTCCTCGATTGTTTCCATCTGATTTTGTTGATCCCATTTCCATTCAATCTCCCATTGATTTCGGAGAGTATACATTTGTTCATACAACCATGCCTAAACCAACATCTTCGGTTGGGTCTGTTGTTCCAATTACGTCAAATCCTACCCTCGCTACTCGGTCAAAGTTCACAACCTCACCAAAGTCATATTTGTATGGTGGCCCTTCGGTCCCAACAGGCTACAAATAATTGTCTGGCACTTTCTCTGGTACATCTTCAAGACCATGGTCTTTACCAATGTCATCATCTGGTGTTTTAAATGGTAGTCCTATCGTTAGTACTAAACGACTTGATTCATTAAATCCATCATCAGGGCAATATATGGTCGGTCCTTATGGGTCAATTCCTTTAAGTACCATATCAACTAGACCCCCAGCATTTGGAGAACAATATTTTCCATCTTATTATCCTCCTTATACCGGGGGGAAACCTTTGGTCACCCAATACAACATACTCAGTCACATTTTGGTCAAACTAATGTTGACATGAATTTTTGTCAATGGCAGCCCACTCAGCCTATCCAACCACAAATGGTTGTACAATCGTATCAACCGATTCAACCTGTTACACCAACTTCATTACCACTTGTTAATACATCTATACCCCTGTTACAGAATCAAAATATTGTACATCAATCTTATCAGGCAAGTTCTTTGACTCAATATCATCAAATGTTGGGTCCACAGACTCAAAATCCTTTGGTTAATTTACAGCAACCTGTATCAGGGATCATTTATTCACAAGCTGGTGTACCATTTTATGGGATGTCGCAAACGCAACCTAGTTATACATATCAACCGAATCCAACTTACACTAATTTGGGTTATAACATTGGTGGACAGACCCCTTAGCAGCCACAGGCGCAAATTCCTCAAACTTCATTCCAACAAGTATCATATCCAGGTTTTGGTCAACATAATTATCAAGCGTTTGCTATGCAAAAAAACCCCTATCTAGGTTACCAGCATCAAATTCCATATGCTGGTGCTGAAAGACCTGTTACCCAAGAAATTCCATCTTACCCTGGCTATGCTCAACCTAACCTTAATAGACAATTTCCTTTTGTTGCAACCTTGGAATTACCAGATTTAAACTAGTTAACCAATGATCCTATCAATTATGCTCCTTGGTGGATGGTGATACCTCATAAATTACTCTACGACATTCCTAAATTCAATGGAAACCCTGGAGAAGATCCGTCGATTCATGTCATGACTTATCATTTATGGTGTTCATCAAATTCCCTAAATTATGATTCTGTTCGATTATGTCTTTTCCAGCGTACGCTCATAGGTGCGGCTTACCTAGAGCTTCTTTCGACAATTTCACTGCCTTAGCTACTATCGTTTTGATCCATTTCTAGTTACCAATTAGATACGAAACTGGAATGGAACTCTTGACCAACTTCAAAAAGACTAATGCTACTCACATTTTTTATCATATTCATGAGTGGCGTCGAATGGTTAAGCCATTTGTTCCCGATCAACTCCTTGCTGAATGGTTCATCAAGTCCCTGTTACCATCTATAACTGAGGATGTGGCTAAAGGTGGTGTTGTCATAGAAGAGCAAATTATCGCTCGTGCCCAATATTTAGATTTGATTCACACTCAGTCTGGCACGCTCTATGAAAAAATACCAAATGCGCCGCGATCTAATTTCAATGTTCCTCCTCAAATAAAGGACTCTCATGCCGGAGACGGCTTGATAGGCACTACAAACACACACCATACTACTACATCTGATCCTGCTCCTACTTCCAAAATTAATGTCGTGTCATTTGACAAACGAAAAAGTGATAAGCAACCAGGAGGTAAGAAAAATGGGAAATCAAAGAAAAATCAAACTTCTAACTCGCAAGAATAATCATCTGATCAACTGTCTAGACCACGGAAACGTCGTTATCCATGCATAATCTGTAACGAGGAACATTTTGTTAGGGATTGTCCTCATCATGCTGAAGTCTCAAAAATCATCAAGAATTCTCATGCATCAGCTGTGTTGACAGACCCATTCCCAAATCCAAACACAAATTTGGTTGCTACAGATCCAGCTCCTAGTTCCCAAGTGTTAATGTTATCCACCACAAAACCTTCACAGGATATTTTGGTGTCAATGCAGAATAAATACTATGGTAGTCTACCCACTGATCAGCCTACTACCTCGACAACGAATCCATCTAATGAATCAGTACCACCTCTTATTATCCCTGAATTGAAAATTAAGCCACCAAAGGGAGTAATTCATAAATTGACATATAATCCTCAAGCAAGAGTTGCACAAAATTATAATATAGTTGAATATTTGGCTCAATCCCCTTCAGCTATGTCTGCTCTTGAGGTATTATAAAATTTTCCCTCCCAGAAACAGGCTTTATTGTTGGCCATTGGTGGAATTGATCCGATTGATTCTAATATTGCCGTCTTTAATCATACAAGCTACCAGCAGAATTGGCATTCTCCATCCAAGTAAATTTTCTCAATCACCTTGTTCATCGCACTATTATTGATGAGGGAGCATATACGTGAATTATGTCTCTAAACTGTTGGAAGTCACTTGGCTCATCGCGATTCTCACAATGATCAACAACATTGAAGGATTTTGATGGAATAACATATAAACCTTGTGATATTATCAATAACCTGCAAGTTGAATTAGGGGGCAAAAAAATAAGTATTGATGTTGAGGTTTTTTATGGAACCCTTGACTATAATATTTTACTCGGAAGAACATGGGTATATGCGATGACTGCCATTTTTTATACATACTTTAGAATGATTTCCTTTCCAAATAAAGGTATAATCATAGTCATTAATCATTTATCCTTTTTTTCCTTCGCTTCGCAGGTAACTGGAAGCATTCTGTATATTCACTTACCCCAACTAGAAATTCAGAACATTGGTGTAGGAATCTTAAAGGATTCCACTCTTATGGGAACGTTTTCATTATCGCCGCCCACAACGTCGGCAAAAATTGCAAGCGTAGAGACCTGCTACATGATCTCTTCCACTCTATCTGGCTTAAGGGAGAGTACGGGTGATTCTGATATTTCTACGTTGGATGATGTTTTACCGCTCAACCCTATTGAACTACAATAGCAATCAATCTATTTGGTTTGGGCAGAAAATCCGAAATCAGCGTCGTTGAGTGTTTGGGTTGATCGTTCATTAGATTTTGGTACTCCATCTAATCCATTTTTCTCAAAAATTTTGACAGTTGAAAATATTTTGGAAGCTATGATGGCAGAAGGAGAACCATGGGAAGATTATCATCATCTTTCCCATCTTCCAGATTATGAAGAAAATAATCTTAGTGAACTATATCACCCATCCATTCAAATTTTCTTTTCGAATTCTTTTCCTATTAATGCAATTGAATTTGAGCGAAATTTATCTAATATCGAAGAAACGATTTCTATCGATATTTTGACTAAACCTGCCATTGTAGAAAATATTCATGTCGGTGTATCTTGTTCTCCATCAGAACTTGATTCATATCGCTCTCTTTTTCATGAATTTCATGACGTATTCGCTTGGTCTTATGAGGAAATGCCAGGCATTGATACTAGTATAGTTGAACACATTATTAATATGTATCCTGATGTCAAACCGGTACGTCAACGGCTTTGTCCTGTTCATCCAAAGAAAGCCGATGCCATAAAAGCAGAAGTTGAAAAACTTTTGCGTGCTGGTTTCATTTACCCTGTTTTGCTAAATAGTGTGTTTCCAATATCGTTCCTGTTATGAAAAAACAAGGAACCATTAGATTGTGCGTCGATTATCGGGATGTCAATCAGGCTTGTCCAAAA
>JAXQQM020059581.1:0-45396 GCA_034641835.2 Pinus albicaulis | reverse complement strand
AAATAAATCATTTATTTATTTATTCTTCACTAATCAAGGGATTTTGACCCAAGTCAAAGTCCCTTTCCCTCCAACAAATAATAATTAAATATTCCATAGAGGTGGATCTAGATTTGGTTAACATTATTTTAATCATGCACCAAGATCTAGAATGACCCAATATTTTGTTATAAATAGGAGGGTTCTTCCCCATCATTCCTCACCTTTTGTTGCCTACTAGATCACTCTGGATCTATACACTTGGTCCCATTTTTCACCATTTTCTCCCATTGAGCTCTATTTTCTGCATTGGGTTTTCTACATCTACAAGAGAGAGAAAGCTTAGATCTGAAGTGCTGAGGACTACAAAGAACCCATCCCATTGAGGAGATCTGGATACACCTTCTTGTTTCCTCCCAGGTGCCCTGTAATATAAAAATTCATTCAAAAATCGTGTTCTTGTCTTGTCTGTTGGATGCATGAAGCAAACTCTTTACTTTACTGCTTAATGTCTTTCCATTTATAGATCTGTTTGTTGCAGCACTTTAACTACTAATTGCAGATCTGAAGATGTTTTGCAGCCATTATTGTTGTTAGGGCTATTGGTTATGCGTAGCTAAAGTGGTTCTTTTTCGTACGCTTCGACAAAGAATTCATACTAACATTTACTGCTTAAGAATATTTATATTTCTCCAACTTGCCTTCTACATTCATCTTCTTCTTAAACACCCATTTTCTCCCAATGGGCTTCCTTCCAGCCGCCAACTCCACCAAATCCCATTCCTCATTTTTATGCAAGGATGCCATTTCATCAACCATGCCCTCCTTCCAAATTTTTTCATCCTCTGAATCTACTGCTTCCCTAACAATTCTGGGATCATCATCAGTTATAGTTAAGGCAAAACCTGAACAGAAAGCAGATGGACTATACCTTTCTGGTTTCCTTCTTTCCCGAACTGATCTTCTCACAGCTGGAGTTTGTGGCTCTTCCTCTTCTGATTCTTCTTCTATTGTAGAGTCTAATTCATCCTCCTTTAGCTCAAACTCTATCTTCTCAGGTTCCTTTGGTAGGAATTCATGTGTAACAACATCTTTCACCTCTCTAAACACCACATCTCGGCTATACACAACCTTCCTTGTTTCTGGGTTCCAAAGCTTGTAACCCTTTAAACCATCCTTATACCCAATAAAGATGCACCTTTCGGATTTATTATCCAACTTGGTCCTTTTCTCCTTTGGAACATGTACATATGCATCACATCCAAATACCCTTAGATGTGAAAGAGAGGGTTTCTTACCAGTCCATACCTCATGTGGAGTCTTATCCTCCAACGTTGATGAAGGTGATATGTTAACTAAGTAACATGCAGTTTCCACTGCCTCTGCCCAGAATTCTTGTCCTATCCCGGTACCACTGAGCATGCTTCTTGCCTTTTCCATCAGTGTTCTGTTCATTCTTTCTGCAACTCCATTTTGCTGAGGTGTGTATGGAGTATTCTTCTGTCGTGCTATGCCACACTTCTTACAGAACTCTTCAAATTCCTTCTTGCAGAACTCCCCACCATTATCTGTCCTCAGCACCTTTATCTTCTTCTCTGTCTGGTTTTCCACCAGAGCCTTAAATTCTTTAAATTTGTCAAAGACTTCATATTTCTTCCTCAAGAAATATATCCATGTATTCCTTGAGAATTCATCTATGAATGAAACATAGTACACAGACTTTCCCAGTGATGGAACTGACACAGGTCCAAACACATCACTGTGCACAAGTTCTAATATATTGTTCGCCCTCTTAGCACCAGAAGGAAAACTCACCCGATTCTGCTTCCCATATACATAATGTTCACAGAAATCGAAATCTAGAGAGAAATTAGACATAGCTTCTACCATACCATTTATATGTAGTATCCGAAGGCCCTTCTCTCCAATATGTCCAAGCCTTTGATGCCATAGCATGGTCTTTTCTCCAGAGGCAGCTAGGCTTTCCGATCCACTTTCAGGAACCACATAACTATTACACCCATCAATAACAGTGCTACCTTGTAGCTTGTACAGAGTTCCAGTCTGAACTCCCCGCATTAATACCAGTGCTCCCCAAACCATCTTGTAGGCATCTTTCTCGAACACTATTTTTACACCTGCATCATCCATCTTGCTTACAGAAATCAGATTTCTGGCCAATGCAGGAATATGAAGAACACCAGGAAGTGTTCTAATCCTTCCACCTTGCAGCTTCAGCTTGACCTTTCCACGTCTGATGATTCTGGCCTTCCTATCATCCCCTAGGAATACATCACCACCATCATATTTCTCATACTCGCAGAACCACTCCCTATGGGGAGTGAAGTGAAAGGATGCACCTGAGTCAATCAGCCATGACTCATGATCTACATGTGTATTTGAAGAAGAAGCCAAATACACATCCCCACCTTCATCCGAGGTGGTTTTTGCCTCTATAGAAGGAGCATCATCAGATCCCTTTCCTTTCTCAGGAGCTTTAGATCTGCAGTCCTTTTTGTAGTGCCCTTCCTTTCCGCATTTCCAGCACACCTTTACAAACTTTCCAGGAGATTTAGATCTCTCTCTAGATTTAGATCTCCCACTCGAAACCTTATTCTTGTTTCTGTTCTGGGACCTTCCTCGTACAGATAAGGCATCTCCATTCTGACCCTCCATATTTCTCCGTCTCATTTCCTCTGACAACAAGGCTAAGACAATGTCATCAAAATTCAAGGTAGTTGTATTGCTACCTATTGCAATAACTAAGAAGCGTCTAAGGAGGTGTTCCCAAATTATTAGAGAACACAACAAGCGATGCAATTATCTTCATCTAAGATTTTAATATCTTCAATAGATGATAGTTGAATTACCATAGTATTGAAGGTGTTGAGATGCTCTCATCCTTAGAGTCTCCATCCTTCATCCTCGGGTTATACATGTTTTTCCGGCAAGAACAAATTATTCACTAGGAACTTAGATTGGTAAAAATTCCCAAGTTTCTCCACAAATTCTTTGCGTGCTTCCTTAGATACATTCAAAAATACGAATGCGAGACACACAAGCTGTTAGAAAATTATATATTATAGAGCAATGCAACAGATAAAATATGCGGAAAACACAAGCAGACGAAACATAAAAAACCAAAGAGACACAGATATATGTGGTTCACCTAGTTTGGGCTATTACAGCAGGCTTGACAGTCCTTCATTTTTATTATCCGACAAAATGAAGAGTACAACCTACAACATTCCGCTATAATATCCCTCTTTTCTCTCTCACATTCTCCCCTATCTATTCTCTATTTCTCTCTACGAGAATACACACATAATACTCTACATTTGCCGATACAATCTAGTCATATATACGGGGGGTTTCCTTCTAGGGAAAAAACCCTAAAATAAACATAAATTCCTACGAGTCGATCATCGCCTATGAATGGCCCATATTGACTAGAAATTACTATACTTTTACAAGGCAATTTTACATTTTTTTTAGCTGGAGCGACGCCGAAACCCCTACCAGGGGGCTCAGCGCTACCACCCCCGCTAGACCCCACGGAAGCGATTAATTACGGGCGGCGTTTCCGCCCCTTTTAAGGTACAGGGGTCCAATGCTATGATACAAAGTAAACAAGATAATCAGGCTCCACACCCAACAATCTCCCACTTGGAGACTGATTGTAGCAACTCCACCGCTGCTTCATTTGCTAGACAATGACTCCTCTTTGGACTTGGCTGTTTCTCATCTTCATCGTCATCCTTGAAGACCAATTGAAACTGAGCATGTTCTCAGTTTCTCCCTGGTTACAACTTTTGTTAGCATATCTGCAGGATTCTGGCTAGTGTGTATCTTTTCCAGCTTCAACTCTCCATATTCCAATACTGACCGTATGAAATGGTACTTGAGATGTATGTGTTTAGTCTTGGAATGAAATGCTGAGTTCTTTGCAAGATGAATAGAACTTTGGCTATCACTGTATAGTGTGCCCATATCATGCTTCTTACCCAATTCATCCATAAACCTTTGTAACCAAATCATTTCTTTACTAGCCTCTGTAGCAACAACATACTCGGCTTCTGTTGTTGAAAGTGCAACAACACTTTGGATTTTTGAAACCCAACTGACAGTTGTTCCACCTACGGTAAATACATATCTTGTAGTGCTCCTCCTATTATCTCTGTCACCTGCCATATCTGCATCAACATATCCCTGTAGAGTAATGTTTGAACCACCAAAGCATAATGCTTGATTTGTGGTACCTCTCAAATATCTGAGAATCCATTTTACTGCCATCCAATGTTCTTTTCCTAGATTATTCATGTACCTGCTTACAACTCCCACTGCATGTGCAATATCAGGCCTTGTGCAGACCATTGCATACATTAAGCTTCCAACTGTTGATGCATATGGAACTTTAGACATATAATCCATGTCTTCTTGGGTCTTGGGGCACATCTCCTTACTAAGTCTGAAATGGCTAGCAAAAGGTGTACTAACTGGTTTTGCATTCTGCATATTAAATATTTTCAACACCTTTTCTATGTACTCATTCTGAGACAATGTTAATTTGTGATTTTTCCTGTCTCTAGCTATCCTCATACCAAATATTTGTTTTGCAGCTCCCAAATCCTTCATTGCAAATGAATTTGCCAATTTTCTTTTGAGCACATTTATTTCCTGCATGTTAGACCCTGCAACAAGCATGTCATCTACATACAATAACAATATCATATAGCTACCATCATTTTTCATTTTCAGATAAACACAATGATCAGAGTGACATCTAGTATAACCTTGTTCAGACATAAACTTGTCAAATTTTAGATACCACTGCCTTGGAGCCTGTTTTAAGCCATACAAGCTCTTCTTTAACCTGCACACCAATTTTTATTTCCCTTTGACCTCATATCCTTCTGGTTGCTGCATGTATATCTCTTCCTCCAAATCTCCATGGAGAAATGTTGTCTTTACATCTAACTATTCAAGATGTAAATCTTCCGCTGCTACAAGACTTAAGATAGTTCTGATTGAAGTCATCTTAACAATAGGAGAAAATATTTCATCAAAATCAATACCTTTCTTTTGTGCAAACCCCTTCACCACAAGTCTATCTTTGTACCTCTATTTTCCTCCATCTTCTTCCTTCAGCCTGTAAACCCATTTATTCTGCAATGTAGTTTTACCTGCAGGCAACTTGACTAAGTCCCAAGTCTGGTTATGCATTAAGGAGTCCATATCTTCTTCCATGGCTAGCTCCCACTTCTTCCTGCTTTCAACCTGCATTGCTTCTTCATAACATTCAGGTTCACCAGAATCAGTCAACAATAAATAATATAATGAAGGAGAGTATCGTTGAGGGGGTCTACTTATCCTGGTAGATCTTCTAACACCACTTTCAGGTGTTTGAGGTGCCTGTTGCTGTTGTGGTAGTTGTTGTTGCTGTGGTTGTTGATTATTATTATTTTCAGGCACCTTTACTTTTTCAGTTATCTCATCAAGAACCATGTATTCCTTGCTTTCTTTTTCCTGTTTCTTTTCCTACAACTGATTCTTATACAAGACCTTTTCATTGAATATTACATCTCTGCTCCTAATGATTTTGTGATTTTCATAACCATATAAGCGATAACCAAAATCATTAACACCATATCCAATAAAGGTACATTTCTTTGATTTTTCCTCAAGCTTTGTTCTATTTTCTTTATTAATATGGACAAAGGCCTCACAACCAAAAGGCTTTAAAAGAGAGTAGTTTACCTTTTTACCTGTCCATGCTTCCTCTGGAATACCACCATCCAAGGAAATTGAAGGCCCTCTATTTATTAGATAAACAACAGTATCTACAACATCTACCCAAAATTGTAAAGGCAATCCTGCATGCAATCTCATGCACCTTGCACGCTCCATGATTGTTCTGTTCATCCTTTCTGACACACCATTTTCTTGTGGTGTTCTTGGAACTGTCTTCTCTCTACGAATTCCATGCTCTGAACAATACCTATCAAAATCTTTGCTGCAATATTCACCTCCATTGTCTGATCTGAGACACTTCAACTTCTTTCCTGTCTCAATCTCAACCAAAGCTTTCCATTTCTTGAAAGTATCAAATACATTAGATTTATTCTGAATATAATAAATCCATGTTTTTCTAGTTGCATCATCAATAAAAGTAACATAATAATGAGAGCCACCGAGAGATGATACCTGAGCAGGTCCCCATACATCTGTATGCACAAGCTCCAATTTTTTGCTCTTCTTTTCTTTCCCAACTCTGAGAAATATGACTCTCTTTTGTTTTCCATAAATGCAATTCTCACAGAAATCCAAATCAACATTCTTCAAACCTGGCAACAAATTTCTTGAGTGAAGAATATTCATTCCCTTCTCACTCATGTCTCCAAGCCTATGATGCCATAATGTTGCATCTGCTCCTTTGGAATTTAAAGCATTAACAGAGTTATAAATACCATTGCATAACCTTTTCACCTTTTGCTATAATACCATTGCATAAATACAATGTACCAATCAGATTTTTCTTCAGATCTGGAACATGCCTTAACTCCTTTAGTAGCCATTGGTTTCCATTATGTTGTTTTACAAGAACTTTACCCATTCCAACAATTTTACAGGGTTTATCATCACCCAAACGAACTTGTCCAAAATATCCTTGAACATAGTCATGAAAATATTTCTTATCAAGTGTGGCATGGAATGAAGCCCCTGAATCTACAACCCAAGAATCAGTAACATTTTCGAAAGAAAGAATCAAAACATCTTGTAACACATCACCTGTCACATTTGCTTCATGATTGTTTTCTTGTTGTGTGTCTCCTTCTTTTCCCTTCCGAGATCTACAGTCTTTCTTTAGGTGTCCTTTCTTTCCGCAATTCCAGCACACTATCCCCGATCTGGACTTGGATCTACCTTTCCTTGATTTACTGCGATATCCCGAGCTCTTTCCTCTTTCCATTCTTCTTCCCCTAGACTCTGCACTCAAAGCATTACTCGATGTCTCACCGGAGCTTTTCCGTCGCATTTCCTCGCTAAGGATAGCACCGACAACATCATCAAACTTTAAAGTACTAGATCCAGAGACAGAGTTACTAATGGCCATAACTAAACCATTCTAGCTTTCTAGAAATGAGCACAGAAATAAAAGAGCCCTAACTTCATCATCAAAGTTTACCCCTACAGAACTTAACTGACTGGTAACTGTATTAAAATCATTTAAATGGTCTGCAACAGATCCACCTTCCAACATCTTCATATTAAATAATCGTTTCATAAGAAATACCTTGTTTGAGGCCGAGGGTTTTTCATATAGTTTCGCCAACGTCTGCATCAAACCCTCTGTTGTTGTTTCCTTTGAAATATTGAAGGCGACTGACGCTGCAAGGCACAACCGTACTGTTCCGAGTGCCTTTCTATCGAGAATGTTCCATTCCGCGTCTGTCATGGCCGCCAGCTTCTTTGTTTTTCCGCTCAATGGTAGGTACAGATCTTTCTGATACAGATAATCTTCCATCTGCATCTTCCACAGTGGGAAGTTTTGGCCGTTAAATTTCTCGACCCTAAACTTAGCATCTTCCGCCATTGCTCCCACTCGAACCAGGAACCCTTCTTTCCTGCGAGTTTATCAGCCAAATATACCTTCGGCTCTGATACCAGTTGTTAGAAAATTAAATATTATAGAGCAATGCAACACATAAAATATGCCAAAAAATACAAGCACACAAAACACATAAAACCATAGAGACACAGATATACGTGGTTCACCCAATTTGGGCTACATCCACCCCGAACAGCCTGTCCTTCCTTTTTATTATCCAGCAAAAATGAAGAGACAAAACCTACAACAGATCCACTGTAATATCCTTTGTTCTCTCTCACAGTCTCCCTCTATGTTTCTCGCTCCGATAATACACATACAATACACAGCCGCAATACAATGCCCTCATAAAAGTGAGGGGTTGCCTTCTAGGTCAAAAAACCCTAATCTAAACATAACTTCTACCGTCATATCATTTGCCTAATGAACGGCCCAAATTGACTAGAAATTCCTATACTTTTACAAGGAAATTTTACATCTGTTTTTAGCTTCAGGGGCGCTGCCCCCGAAAACCTCCGCCAAGGGGGGGCTCCGAAAAGCATTTCTGCCCCCCTTGGACCCCCCACGGCAGCGATTAATTACGGGCGGCGTTGCCGCCCCTTTTAAGGTACAGGGGTCCAATGTTGTGATACAAAGTAAACAAGATAATCAGGCTCCACACCCAACAACAGCTATATTGTTTTGTAGGCCTTCCGATCCATTTTCTTCCAGTCTTCATTTGACATTGCCGTTGGTTTAGTACCTGGATCTACCGCGATCCACTGATCTTTATCCACTAGCAAATCCTCCATCTTGAGCTTCCACAACTCAAAAATCTGACCATTAAATTTCTCGATCTCTATCTTTCCGCCGCTCGCCATATTCTTTCACCGCAAGAATCGATCCCGCAGATCTCCCACTGCACAGGGTCTACCACAGGCCCGAGAAAAAAACCCTCAACAACAAAGGCGTCCCCTTGAAGCCGAAACATCTCTGATACCAAATGTAGGTTTTAACCCTGAACAGAAATATCTACACACGATTCTTATAACAGAAAATAAACAATAGCAAGAGCATAAAACATAAAACAGATAAACACAGAGATTTTCCCCTGGATCCCAAATCGAGACGACTAGCTTGATTTTTCATTATATTCCTTTTAGTGTTACAACACATATATATACATGCCGGAGCATACATAAACCCCAATCCATTAACCCTGGATTAGAACATAGCCGTAGTTCCCTTGACCGGATCTACAAAAATACCAGGGGCCGAAAACCATCGAACCCCAAAACCATGTGCAAAACCATGCACAAAACCATGGGCGGATCCGCCTATGAGTGGGTCCGCACAAAAAAATTGTGGGGGGGCTGCCGCCCCCACACTGTACCTACAACTGCCAGACACAATGTACGTTGCGTGAGGCTAGTCCTTAGGAAAGAATATAACACATACCCAACAAAAATATTGACCAAAGCTCTAAAATTGTAGAAGATGTTCCTCAAATTACGACTTTGCACTCTAGGTACACCGGCTTTTGAACCTTCGCGAAGAAAACAATCTATAGCGAAAATTCCACTATCATTTGGAAGTAGAAAAAAACCCTAGAATCCAAAGCCTACGATGCAAATGTTGTGAAACTGCTCCAAAAATATAAAGAATATCAATGCCTTATAAATAAGCCACTTCAAGGGAAACCTCAGCCGTACATGGATGCTGAACTATTTGGATGATACAAATTAAACCTCCTTTCTATAGGAGTCCATGGGGGCCACAATGTAATCCTAGCCGACCTAACAATAATAATTTGAGGGAACAATAATAACAATATGGGGGTTACATTAAGGGGTACAATAATAACAATAAGGGGGTTACACTAACTACAATAAGGGACTATACTAGTAATATAGGGACCTAACATCCCATCAATGAAAATATTTCCAATAGTATCCCCCTTTGGCATTGATGGAAATACATCCACCAATACTCTAATACTTCCTCCCCCTTTCATACTGAGAATTGTCTTGTCATTCTTCCTCTGCTTGTTTTTCAAAAGAGTCTCTCTTCTTCTGCTTGCTTTTCCTCCCACTTTGACATCAATGGCAAAGGGTTGCACATTTCCAAGTGTAGTTTCTATCGTTGGATTATTTCTCTCTGAGTTGTGCTTAGGCCTTTTTCTTATGACATTGTACCTTGTTGCTCAAGACTGGTGTATCAAAGTTGTTGGGAGAAAACTTTGAGAATCATTGAACTTGTATGTATATACATAGTCAGTTGATACAATCCCAAATCTCAAACTCCTTTCACTTGTATAAAGTTGAAAGTGATGATAAGGACACTTCATAGAACACATTTTACCAGACTTATATAATCAGAGATGCATCATTGGAATAATACTAAAGTACTGAGAATGGTCCATACGTCATACAAAGTCTGCTCCAAATATACTTCAGTCCATATTATGATATTCATCCGAGATAATCGGGGCGGTACCATGACACCCAAAATTTTTGGGTATATTTAAAATTTCGGGTTCCCCCTCTACTCACTTATTTGTTAAAGTCTTTCGCCCAACCTGCAGTCAGTGACATCCCAGCGACCTATCCCCAACCCCTCATGAGCTTTCTCACCATCATGATCAGATGTTGTTGCTGCAATCACGCCATATGTGGGAGGAATCATCCAGCATATGCTCGAACACTCTTACCGCAGTCGCGCCATGTGTAATGAGATTTCCATGCATACATTTGAATGGAAACCTTTTTGTGTATTGACAATTAAAGGCCCTCTCGCCGTGGGTCATTAAGCATGTTGATTGAATACGTATTTTAAGCTCGCTAGTCTCATATGTTTTATCTAGGGACACCATTATCAAAGAGTAATTGTGATGTTGTAATGTCCCACACAGGTCGACCCCATGGGTGACAAACTCCTCAATCTTGTCACGACATCCAGGGAAATAAAATTGAGCTCAACAATAAGGCCAAAGTTGTGAAATAGGGGAGGAGGAGGAGCAAGTGACCAGTACTATTAAAAGGAGGATGGTGTGATACATGTTGAGCAGAGAAAGAACCTTTATGTCACTGATGCAAAAGGCTTTCTTCACTAGTGTGCACCAGATACTTAAAAAACGCTCCGTTTGGAAATGTCTGTACCGGATGCCATCTCACATAAACTAGAAGCATTTTCTATGATCTAAGCTTACGTAGAGACCATATATCTCACCTTAAAGAAAGTTTTGAAGATCCTGCACAATACCAGCTCAATTTCGATGTGTGCGCACAGAAGAACATATTGCACCACTTCGACAAGTCTAGCCTGAAGTATGGCCTGGGTGAACAAAGTGGACTCATAAGATTTTTCCCTAGAATAAAAATCTCATTTAGGGCATTGTCGTGCTGGGCAGCAGCGCAAAAGCACACGTGTTGGTGTTGGCAAGCCAACGGCAGAATTTCAAATGTCAATGACACCGTTGGGAAACAATAGCTATTAACTTCGAGCTACATGGTGGGCGCAAATATAAGGACCAAGGTTGCAGTTTTAAGCATTATATAATTAAACCAAGGCGCGAAAAAGATAAAAACAATATGGTTTCAACACCATATGAGATGCTGGATCAGATTTATATGAAGAAACATTACAAATGGGCTTACATATTTCTATGGTAGATATAGTGATCAAAATTTATGTTTAAAACATGGAGCGGAGTGTTATTACAAAACCTATAGTGGCATGTTATGACAACTATGGTGCGATATATGATAATCTATAACCATGTTTTAAGCAGTGCAAGAACAATATGGTTTTCAAACCATATAAGATTGGAGGAGCGAGATCATATAAACAAAATAACGTTACAAATGGGAACCGAGCAGACATATATGGTGATCGCATTTTACAGTACAACATTTGGAGCATATATTTAGTGGTCAAAAGTTATGTTTGAAATACGGGCGGAGATTTATAACAAAGCCACGATGGCATGTATAATAACTCTAGCGCAATAACAGTCAAACCAAGAGCAGGATCATAAAAAAAGTTGACAATCTACAACCTATTCGTTAAACGATGCCGAGTTATGGTTTTAAACTATATCGGATGGAGATTATTGATACAGATTTGCTAACTGCCAGATGTTAGTTATGAGCAGGCTATTAAATGCACAATGGGTGACAACACAGGTCCAACTCACCTCTCACGCCAAGTCAAGTGCCATTGACCGCTGGAGAAGGTGAATCAACATGCCAAAAATCGTATCACCCTATTCAGCCTTGTCAACCCTGATCGGAAGAGGCACTACCATTATAAATATAAACGGCCTTGCCATGAAATTTTTTTATTCAATTTACGTCTTTGAAATCTACCACTGCTAACAAATCTGAGGAAAAGAAAAATGCTCCATTGAACCAACACAACCATGAATGTGGAACGTTATTTTCGTGGGAAACAACCATTTGTTTCTTTCTGATTTGGCAGAAGAAAGGTGTCAGTCGCGTTATGCATGAAATACTCGCTAAGAACGGTGGCCTTCAAGATTTACCGTATCCTGCATTCGAACAGTGATTATCACACTGGTTTACAATGCATGCAAGCCCGTCGGAGAAGTCTTACAATGCCCACGAATCCATTGACACTTGGCAGAGAGAATAGCAATAAAACTTAACGTATTTACGGATGCAGTTCTGCATAATTATAGTTTTAAAAATCTGTTTTCAGGGCCGGGCACCATTCTGCGTGATTATGGATGATTTTTCGTGTATGACTCACAAGTGTTTCAAGGAGAGAGATAAAAAATACAAAATCAATGACGATGCATTCAACAAAACACCGTCGGAGAGCTTCAGCAAAATGAAGGGCAGCAAAGATATTTGATGTGCCGCATACTGCTGGAAGGGTTGGACTTTAAGCTTTGTTGAGTTTTGCCAGCAAAGCAGCTACAGTCACTCCAATGAACGTGCAAAAATTCAAGCACTGAGTTTCCTTTCATGGAAGTATGAATGTTCGACATTGTTGTCAGCGCATGCATTGTCTGAAATGTGAATACGACTACATTTTACCACTTATTTTATCCATTCTTACTCTTCTTTATCATGTCATTTATTATAATTTATAATATAAATCTATTTTATAATGATTTATGCTCTTATGGATGAATATTATTTCCTCTCCTTTATTTTTAATAAATTAATGATTATTATGCATAATTTTATCAATGATGGTTTATTAATATCATTTATCATTTTAGCCTCCAAGATATTTCCTAAATTACAGATTTGATTTCCAAATCATCATGAGATATTCCAACTCAGAAATCTGTTGGAATAAGAAGTGACAGTTTTGCGGTTAAGATTCTGAGCAAATGAAGAAGAATCTGGAAAATCCGGAACATGGGTTTTGTCCAGAACGGACCCAATTAACTTTAAGACAGAATGGATTTCCCAAATTTGGCATGTATTAAGAGAAACGCAGGGTTCTTTGAGCACGATTTTCTCAGATTTGTTGTTGCGGCCGTCCTCCAAATCTCAGCTGCAAAACCAAATTCGCCTTTCTCTTGTTGAAAGATTGTTGGAAATATATTTTCTGGTTGATCATATTGTTATGGAATATTATATTTTCTATTTAATTTCTCTTCCTTTTGATTATAAAAGGAGAACATGTTGTGTATTGGAGGAGGATGGAGGAGAATGGATGATTATTGTATTCATCTTGTAACACTGTAATTCCTTGACTCTTGTGATCAAAGAGCAACTGATGTAAAAGATATTCATGTTTGATTAATACAAAGAGGCGTTTTCATCCCATTTCTCAAGCTCTGTAGTAGCCCAGCAGCGCTTTCACCGACGGTTGAGGGCCCAGCCCTGGTGGAGCGATCCGCTGTTTGTATTTCTATTCTTTTATTTCTATTATGTGATAATTGCATTTAGATTTATTACAATTACATAGTTATTTGATTGTTTTTCATTTCACATTGCTGTTCCATTTCTGTTTATTGTTTATTTCTGATTCATAGCTTTAGATCAGCAAATAGATGAGTTATAGTTACATGTTGTTGTTCCTTTCCAGCTTTCGTTTCCTTTACATTGCTTTTATTGAATTTTCTTTTGTTTCAATTGCTTTAAGATCTCCAACTGTAGAGGATAGAGGCTTTTGCTTCCAAGTCCCCAGATTGGTTATCTTGCATCGATTTCTAAGGGAAAGAGTTACTGCTACTGCATCCCTGATCGATGTTTTGCAAGATTGATGTAGTTTAATATTTCCATTCATGTCACTGTAAGTAGGTTTCTTTACAAGCATTTGTTACCTTTGCATTTGTTCTGTACTACATCTTCACAGCATTACTCTTGGATAAATTGCTGCCTCAGACTGAGTACACTCTTGAAATAAAAAGTCGCTCCCGGATTGATAATTAATGTGAGATAAATAGGTGTTCAAAAGATACGTTTTTATGCCTCGACATTTTGGCGCCGTTGCCGGGGAGAGTGTATGCCATTTAGAAAGAGTGATGCATATTTAATTTTTTTCTTCTTGGGAAGAATTGGGTATTAAAGACGGAAGGTAAGAACCTGCGCACCGAGCAAGAAACACACTTGTTCACTGGCCCGCTTCACAGCAGAATTGAGTGAAAGCTTAAGGTAGGAATGAATGCTTGCATTTTTTTTGAATTTTAGAGGTAGAGTCTTTTTTGAAAAAAATCTTGTAATTCCCCTCGAGTGGTGATGTAAGCACCACCCATTTCACTAACCAATTGATAGGAACATTGGAAGGAGGATCCTTAAAGAAACACCTGAAGAACATCTTCTATTATGGTAAGAAATGGCTGACATTGCAACTTTTGAATTCCCTATCAAATATCTAGGAGGAGTGACACAAATGCACATAATTCCCCCATTGTCTCTACCAAATTTTCATGGTTTGACAAATGAAGATCCAGATACATTCTTATTTGAGTTTGAAATACTTTGTAGAGGATATGATTATTGTACTAATGATCAAAGATTGAAAGTGTTTCCTCTTACTCTAAAAGGAGCAGCTCTCCGATGGTTCATGAGCCTAGGTGGGAACTACATCAAAACATGGGAGGACATGAAGAACATATTCTTGAAGAAGTACCAAGACTATTGTAAATCCAATGAAGATATTTTTGGTATGACACAAAGGGAAGATGAAAGCTTGGAGGACTATGTAGAGCGATTTCGATACAACCTTCAAAAATCAAGGCATAAGCATTTGGAAAAAGAGATCTTGAAAACACTCCTTCTTAAAGGAATCAAAGATGATTTTTTAGAACTCTTAAATCTGATAGGAAAAGGTGATGTTTTTCAGTTATCATATGATGATGTTTGTGAATTGTGCATAAGGTATTCAAGAGGAATTTCCAAGGCTGGTAATAATTCTAGAGAAGTTTCTTCTTTCTCTTCTAAATTTACTACAAGAACAAGAGACATAAGAGCTGAAATCAATGTTTTACTTGAAAAGTTTAACGATGATTTTATTAGCTCTCTAAAGTCACAATTAAATGTTTTGCAGGTTCAGAGAAATCAAGAATTTGATGAGGTGTTTTGCCCTCATTACCAAAAGGAGAATCCCATAGATACTCACTCTTCCTTATCTAATTTGGAAGTGGCATATCAAAGAGATGGGGAAGCTGCAACAAGGTCAACAGGTATGGTTCAAAACACTTTCCCTCCATTCTCTTACTTGCATAATCCATTATGGAATAATCATATGTTAGGGCAGCCATGTCAATCTCAATATAACCACTACCAATCTTGTCTACAAGATTGGAATGGTTCACCTTATGATTGCATGACTACTCTCCCTCATCTTGTAGCACAAACACATCTTCCAGCTCTTCCACAACACCTTGTTTGCCGATCAAAATCATCCACTCAACACAATCAACTACATCATCAAGAGGCTCCATTCCCTACACAATCTCCTGCTCAACTCATTCCACACCCACACGATAATAAACCAGTACAACATGCTTACAATGTTGAACTGCAAAATTCACCCACCCTTCCCACCCATTCTATCTCACATGTACCATTGGAGAAAACTTACACTGAGACTCAGAATGAATCAAATCCAAAAATTGTAGAAGTTATGAAAGAAAATGAGGTTTCTTCTAGTTTGCACCAACAAACCATATTAAAAGCTCAAGAACTTCATGATATGATGGCTATGGGAAATCAAGGAAGCAAAGAATATATTGAATATTGGTTTCACTCCATCATTTTTTTGCAACACCACTCCATACTTCAACAATTTTTGGAACCATCTTTTCAAGGGAAGTTGGCTTCTCATACCCTAATTTTTATTAACATACATTTTTCAAATTTGGGTATGTATATACTAAAGTTCTTATTTCAGAAATGGCTCCACTGGAAATACTCTTATACATAATCATATTCATTTTCCAATTCAGAGTAGGATAGTGGAGAAATAAATAAAAGAGGAAATAAAACAAACACATTTTTTTATTTATTTTTGTAAAAATAGTTGTTTCTTTGTTGCAACACGCTGTGAAATCAACATTGATGATAAATATTTTAATTTATTTGTGTATGTAGATGAATTATATTTCAAATAAAAATTCTACAAACACCTGTATTCATTTTTATCATCAATATGAAAAAATTGCTTGAATATCATTTTTTTGGCTTGCGGGCTTGATGAAATTTCTGAAAACACAGTTGGGACAGTCATGTTTTGGGGGACCAAAATTGAATATTTTTAAATCCTGTTTCTATACTAAGTAGCCCTTGTCGTATACTCTGCAACCCAATTAGAATCACTCAATTTGTATTTGAAACGAAAACTTTAGAACCAAAACATTGACAGGGTGTCTAGTAGGCAGCTCAGGAACAGAGTTGGGACAGTCAGTTTTTGGAGGCCTAAATGACTATATTTTTAAAACTTGTTTTTAAGGTAGATTCCTCTATGAATATAGTTTAAAACTCAATTTGAATCACTCAATTTCGATATCGTATGAGGAATTTATGACCAAAATACTAACTGCCTATCATAAATCATCGTTCTTGAAACTCTGTTTTCTCGGCTGTTTCTTAACATATTTGACCCATCAATTATTCTTGTTTTTAAAACCTGTTTCTATTGGAGATCAATAATTGAGTATAATTTAAACTCTAATTTTAATCAGTTCAATCCGCTATCAAACGAAAAATTTATGCTTGAAATACCAACTGTTGGTCTGAGCTGGAAAATCGAAAATGACTCCATTATACAGGTTGTTCTAAGCAAGTTTAACATACCATTACATGGAATTTTTAAAACCTGTTTCTATTGAGATAAGCCTTTGAATTAGCTATCATTTTTCTTTGGAATCACTCGAATCAGACAAAAAACAAAGAAGTTGTGATTGAAATACTGCAGATTAGCATGATTGGCCACTACTCTCCCGCAGGTAATAAATTAATTTTACTTTGTCCATGGATTTGTTCTACAGAGTAACTACTTGTTAATTTTTTTTCATAATTCTTGGATTAGGGGAGCTTGATCACCTCTTTTTCTCCATGATTCAATGTTTTATTGCAGTTAGACGCTCGTTTTTTGCAGGTCTCAGGAGAACAAAGAAGGTCAATTTGTGGACGAGTGATTCTTGAAAGAAATTTTAGTAAAACAAGGGCATTTCATCCAGTTCATTACCTAACTGATTCATAACAGAAGAAATGAAGAATTGGTTCCCATTTGAAGATTCATGCCACTGCTGCCAAACATTTTTCAACAGATCATTTTTTTCCATTAATAGATTTGATATTCTCCTAGAAATAACATCACAGCTATTGTAACTTAATAAAGTGTTGTTTCTTTTCTGATTTCTTTATGTTTTTGTGTTTCAGGTGTTGATCCTTCCAAATTATATTTTTTGCTCCATTTGCAATCAAACAATAAGGACCCCACCATGCAAGTTTCAATTGCAGAAGGCAATTCTTCAATGGCACCAATTCTATAAAAAATTACTTTTTCTTGAAACCTGTACATAAACTTTTCTTTCTATTTGATTGGATTTTCTTGGCAATGGATTGCATATTAGCTTTTTTCTTTCCTCTATTTTTTTTGCTTTTTGTGTGCTTATATTTGTTTGTTGTTCCTCTTATGATGCTTATCGTTCCTCTTAAGGAACAACATTCCTCTTAAGAAGCAAATGCTATTATGTGTTTATTTTTGTTGTTCATTCCAAAAAGGAACAAGGATTAAGTTAATTAGTTTTGTTTTCTTTTCTTTATAAAAAAAAGAACATTTTTTCATGATTTCATTGTTCCCTTCAAAAAGAAAACACCGGTTGTTTTTGTTGTTCCTTTCAAAAGGAATGTAAACATCAGCTGCTTTTTGTTGTTCTTTCAAAAGGAACAACACCGACCGTTCTCCGTCACGGCTCTTTCAAAAGAACAACATTTTCACAGATCGTTTTTAATGTTCCCTTCCATAGGAGCAACACTTTTTGAGTGCATTTTTCTTGTTTGTGAACAATTTTTTGAGGATTTTTGAATTTTTCATAACTTTTGAAAAAGACAAACATACAATTTATGAAAGGATACATAACTTCATACAAATTAAAGCTTACCGCAATCGAAAATCAAAAGAAATTGTCATTTTTAAGAAAGTTGTTTAGTAATGATAAGAAAAAAGGGAAAAGGAACATAATCAATAACATGATTTTGTTGTCTTATTACCACTAAATTCATATGATCGATTATATATATATATATTTTTTTTCACAATGTCGCTGTCGGTATATAATATTCAAAAGAAAAATGGAGGGAGATAAAGCTCCAGGTTTACAATGCGTTTCTGCTGTGTACAATGCCACCAGTTGGTGCAGTTTATGCCATATTCATTTTTACAGTCAGCTCTACATCTTGAAACTGTCGCTGCGTAGAGGAAAGAAGTGGTGTAAATTCTAACAAACTGCCAGAGAAGGAAACTGGTTTTACACTTCATGGATTGGTTTTACAGATGTTTCGATGTTGCCGCCTGCTGAGAGAGGGATAGCACTGCTTGTCAGCTTCCCTTTGAAGATTGCTTGATGTAATTTGTTTTTTTCTCCTGTGCAGATGGCGAACTTGACAGGAACAGATCCAGGCTTGTGAGAAGACAAAACAGTGGCAGAGGAGCTCTGTCTGTGGGAGCAGAATCGCAGGTTTCAAGGGGCAGCATCCACAGTTCTTATGAGATCGATAGAGAGGAGATGATGATGGCTCGGCTGGACGAAGAGCGCATTCATTTGGGCGTGAGTTATAATTAAAACAAAGAGCGTAGATAATGATGGGTATTGAAGCGTTTAAGGCAAACCAGAGAGGGATGGGATTTGCTGCAGGGGAGGTAATCTCATTGAGGGTCAGCGCCATTAGACAGGAGGCAAGGGTTCGAAACTTCGCATAGGAGCTAGGTAGAGATCTCCGGGATCCATATTCAATGGACAGCTGAAGGGTGGATCTGATTTGGAAGTGAGTCCAAGTCATGGCAGGAAGTAGTGTTGGTCGGTGCCATTGCACCTAAGGGTTCTGACAAAGTGGAAGCAAGCTTTATTAGCCAAAACATCAGCAGATTTGTTGAGAGATCGGAGAATGTGGTAATAATGGTTGCCATTCATCTTTTGGTCCAAGGAGTGGCAGCGTTCAATGATTTGCTGCAGGGGCAGATTTTGGGCTTTTTTGTTGCTATTCATCAAACCAATGACTATGGAGGAGTCTCCAATGATGTTAGCCTTATTTATACCAAGCTTCAGTAGTTGTAGCATGCCTTGAAAGAGGGCGAAGGCTTCAGCCCTGTTGTTGGAAGCTGCGCCCAGTCCCCATTCATATTCAGACAGCAAAACTCCATTACCATTGCAAATAAAACCGCCAGCTCCAGCCCTTCCTGGATTAGATTTGGAAGCCCCATCGAAAAAAAGGTAATGGATGTTGCTATTCCTGAGCCAGCTAGCCAATTCTTCCTCTTTCATCCTTATCTTCCATCTACATCTGGAGCTGTTCCTACTGTTGGGGTCGCTGCTGTTATGTTTTATGCTTCTTTTGTCTAGAATAGACCCAATGTAGCTCCTTTCTTCGACAGTTAGGTCCAATACCTTAAGGTTCCCTTGACAGTTGGTGGACAGAACTTCCAAGTTGAGGTTCCATGCTTTATTGTATAGTTTTCTAACAGCAGTTTCTTTACCTTTGAATATCATTCTGTTTCTTGCCAGCCAGATGTTCCAAAGGATGGTGCAGGGCAAGGCATTCCATACTCGTCGTGCAATGTTGTTTGCTTTTTTCCCCCATGGATAATTTTTTTTCCATATATGAAGCACTTCAGAAATGCTAGTGCCCAGCTCCCAGGGAGGATTGTGACTCCGAAAAGCTTCCTTCCAGCATGCTGAAGCAAAAGGGCAGTCTATAAAAAGATGCTGACTTGTCTCTTCATCACTCTGGCAGTTTGGACAGCGAGATGGCCCATTTATTCCTCGCTTTCTGAGGTTTTCTGCAGTGAGGGCTTTCCCTCTTAGGAGGATCCATAAGAAAAATTTGATTTTTGGGAGAGTTTCTGCCTTCCAGACAGTTCGCCAGTGTGCCCATATTGCCATGGGATACTCATTAATGCAGATCTGGTGATAAGCAGTCTTAATAGTGTAACTTGTGCTTGAGGGGTCCCATTGAAAGTCATCAGCAAGGTAGCGCTTGGAAGGGGCAATACCATGAAGGTAGACTTTCAGGGTGCTGAGACTGATTTCTGCATCTGCAGGTATATTAGGGAAGGACCAACCTTTCCAGGCATGAGAGTGAGTTTCCCATTGTGATATCTGATCCATAGTTTGAATCCCTGCAATGCTAAAGAGAGCAAGTATCTGTTGAGTTCCAGGTCTTTGGTTTATTGGCTGTTGCCCCAGTACTTTATCTTCCCCAATTCTGATGTAGCTACCTCCTTTAGGGACTTTGGAAGTGTTTTGAGTAATAAGTGGTATAGCTTTTTTGCACTGCCTCCAAATAGTTGAGCATGCTTTGCTTGGGAGTTCATGGTCTAAGAGTTGTTGCCTTGGGTAATCAAGGTATTTTTTTTCCAGAACTGCTTTCCACCAAGCATTCCTACCAGATATAAGTCTCCAGATCAGCTTGCCAGCAAAGGCAAGATTTAGGAATTTAGAAGATCTGATTCCCAGCCCTCCATTCTCACATGGCTGAGTGACCTGCTTCCATCTTACCAAGTTGTATTTCTTTTTTTCTGTTCTCCCTCCTTGCCAAAGAAAATGTCGAAGAAGAGCATCCATTTTGGAATGAAGATGGGCAGGGGCTTGTAAAAGTGTGAAACAGTACAAGGGCAGAGAGGAGAGGCCAGCTTTAAGAAGAGTTATACGTCCTGCAGGATTAAGCCAAGAGGTGCCCCAGTGTTTTATCTTCCTTTTCATCTTGTCGATGATAACTTCCCAGGCAGTAGCTTTCAAGATGCCGGCACTCACAGGCATGCCCAGATATGTAAATTGCTCCCAATTCAGCTTACAAGGAACCCCAAAGGTTGTAGCGATCCTATGGAGAACTTGTGCTGAAGCGTTCCACCCATAAATACAGCTCTTAAGGTAATTGATCAGGCCTCCAGAGTAGCGCATATATTTATCTAGAAGAGCTTTAAAGCGGCGGGCGATGATGTTTGAGGCTCCCCCCATTAGCAGAGTATCGTCAGCAAACTGAGAGTGATTGATGTTTTTGACCCCATTGTCAAACTTGATCCCGGTGATGAGGCCCATGCGACGATTATAATCCAGAGCTCTACTGAAAGATTCAGCCATTAAAATAAAGAGATATGGCGAGAGGGGGCAGCCTTGTCTAAGACCGCGGGAGGATTGAAAGGATGGTCCAGGTCTGCCATTGAGAAGAGGGGAGATCCAGGGTCCTGTAATGCATGCTTTGATAAGGCTGATGAAGGGAGTGGCAAATCCCATCTTTTCAAGCACAGCAAAAAGAAAGGAGTGCCTGACACGGTCAAAAGCATTGGCTAAGTCTAACTTTAAAATGAAACCTTTCTCATTTCGGGTTTGACTAGAATGAATAGCCTCTTGGACAAGAAGAATGGAGTCCGAGATTTGCCTATTGGCCATAAAACCCCCTTGATTTTCAGATATGAGAGTGGGAAGGATAGGCTTTAGGCGAGTGGCCAATATTTTTGTCAAAATTTTGTAAGAGGAATTGCATAAAGAGATAGGGCGAAAACGAGAGAAGGTCAAAGGTCGATTTTCTTTAGGGATAAGGGCAAGGTGGGTTGCATTTGTGAACCCTCCAATTTTGCATTTACGCTGAGTCCATCTTAACATCTTGACAAGATCCTTCTTAATTATTCCCCAATATGATCTATAAAAGCAGATTGGGAAGCCATCTGGTCCTGGGGCTTTCTCTGGCTGGAGGGCCCATATGGCAGCATGTACTTCATCTTCATTGATTTCCTTAATCAGATCTGCATTAATGTCATCATTGATTCCTTTGGGCAAATGCTGAAGGAGGTCTGAATAATCCTCTGTATTCTTGGTCTCAGTTAAGAGATTGCTGTAATAGGTTGAGGCAGTTTGCTTGACAGCTGCTTGAGTTTTTTGAAGGCAACCTTCCTCATCATTGATCATGGTGATGTTATTTCTGATTTTCCTGACTGTTGCTTGCTTATGGAAAAAGACTGTATTTTTGTCTCCACCTTGAAGCCAGAGTTGTCTTGATTTAATTCTCCATTTCTGTTCTTCTTCTCTATTAGCCCGGTACAGCTGATAATATAATTCATTTTCTAATGCTTTGTCCTCATGGGTCAGCCCATTCTCCTCTATTCTCCTATGATTTTCTTTCAGTTTATTTTTCAGCTCAATTTTTACAGCTTCTGGTTCTTTGTAGTTCTGCTTCACCCAATCCTTCAGGGCATATTTTGTATTCTTCAGCTTGCATTCCCAAATAAATCCTGGTGATCCTTCTATGTGGTTTTGCCAAACTGATTTGACAATCAGATCCACAATAGGATTGCTGCGCCAAAGAGGGTTGTATTTGAAAGGCAAAGGCCCCAAGGGGCAATGAGCTTCAAGGATAATGCTAATGGGGTAGTGGTCTGAAGCCAGATAAGGCAGAATTTCAGCATGAGCAGTGGAAAACTCAGAGAGGAGAGAGGTATTTACCAGAATTCTGTCAAGGCGCTCCATTATGTTGTCTTTGCCCAGCCTGCGGTTGTTCCAAGTGTACCTCCGATTTTTTTGGATGATATCTACTAAGTCACTTTCTTGCATAATATTTTCCAGCTTTGCTCTGTTTGGATCATGTGCAAATATGCCTCCTTTTTTTTCATTGGCATGTAATATAAGATTTAGATCACCCCCAAGGATAATGTTTCTATTGTCTTCAGCTTGGATGTCTTCTTGTAAAGTGTCCCAGCACTGCTCTTTGTCTCTGTAATGGTTCGGTGTATAAATATTGTAAGTAACTATTTGCTTTTTCTCTTCCTGGTTTTCTAAAATGACTTTAATCCAGTGAGGATTAATAGATTTGGATGTGCATATCCAGATATTTTTGTTCCACATGGTGGTGATACCACCGGAAGCTCCTCTTGCTTCACATGTTTGTCCCTCATAGTGTTTGAGCTGTTCTATAATTCTTGTCATCTCTTGCAAACCTTGCTTTGTTTCCTGTATCATTACAATTCCTGGCTTCTCATGGTATGTGAGATCTTTCAGGGCAGCAATTTTTGAGGGGTGCCCCAGTCCCCTACAGTTCCAAGATATAACTTTCATCATTGAGTATTGGAAATTCGGAGGGATGCTCATCCCCCTTGCTCTTTTTGTGCTGCTTCTTTGCTATTTTGACTCAATATGTAGGTTTCTATGGGGTTTTGAGTTCCCATAGCAATGTCTTTTTGAGCATTTTCATCTCTCTGCTGCTTGATTGATTTCCTACCGGGCCCTTTTTTTTGGGATTCTTGATTGACTCCATGCTCTTTCGAGGAGCTTCTAGTAGATCGAGGTGGGGGGGGGTCTGGAGAATGGGAGGGAGAGGAGTGAGAAAGGGAGTAAAGGATGGAAGGGTCATTTTCAGTCAGGGGTTCATTTTCAGGGATAGAGAGGGAGCTAAAGGGATTTGAGGATATCAGGGGAGGATCAGAGGTTGGCCCCGGGGTGGGGAAGATGGGTGGGCCAGGAAGAGAGGAGGGGGGAGGGACTGCTGAGGAGGAGGCTTTGGGCTGAGCGGAGGGGGGGTTAGGCTTGGGTGGGGCAGATTTGGGAGGAGCCTCTTCATGGATTGCTTTCTCGCCAGAGGCTGTCTTCTTTTTCTTAACGGTTTCCCATTGTTCTCCAGCTTGAGCAGATTCATCATTAACTATTTTTTTACAGCGATTGGCAAAATGACCGTACTCGTGACATACCTTACATTTGAATGGAATTTGTTCGTAGTCCAGTTGCTGAATATGCGTCCACTCGTCCACCTTTAGTTTGATTGCTTCTGGAAGGCCCTTGCCAAGATCTACTTCGACACATATACGCGCACATGCCTGCATGTTATCCTTGGGCTCGCTCCGATCAATGTATTTTCCAACAGCATTGCCAATAGCTCGGACCGAGTCATCTCCCCAGCAGTGGAGTGGGAGATGTGGAAGACGAACCCAAACCGGAACAGCATTTGGGACATCCAGTTCAGGGTCGAAATCTGGTGTCCATTTGTTTAGATATAATCCGCGAGAGTCCATGAAGTACGGCCCATTTCTGAAGATTAGGTCCTTGTCTGCTCTGGATTCGAAATGGAATGTGTAATAGCCTTTTCCACAAAAACGAATGGAGATTTTCCCTTGTACTTTGTCCGCCCAGTTTCTTTCAATCCAACGCTGAACAGTTTTCGGGGAGGGCCAAAGGCCAGTGAACTGACCGATGAGCCCCCGCTCAGCTAAAGAGAGTGCAGCCATACGTGGAAGAGCTGGAGGGAGGTTAACTTCTTGCATTCCGTCCAGCTTCTTTACAAACTTGGTCATTGCTGGGCGAGCTCGCTGAGGATCAAGTGATTTGATCAATGCAGAAAATGCATCTTCCGCTGTCTGAGTAGCATGACCTCCCAGCACATATGAATCGAGGAGGCTTAGTGAGAGCTCGAGTCGAGGGCTCAGCCATAGTAGGGAAGTGAAACCAAACTTGCCGAAGAAATCGCTTCGGCGCAGAGTTTATAGTTGCCGTTGTTATCTTTTGAGAACAATTAATTGAATACTATTAATAAAGCTTACAAAACATTTTTTAAGATGAATAATGCGATGATCGATTACTTATCATGTTGAATTTTACATTATAATTTTCTTTGATTTTTACTTATGGAGTATGAACAAGGGCATATTCTTTTCTATTGAGCTATTCAGACTTCTTCCACCATCCCTACTCTTAAGGAGTGTTGAGCCATCCTTTATGAATAAATAGGAAAGTGCTATATGAAAAGAAAAATATTTACATATTTCATTAATAATTTTATAATTTGGCAGATGGAGGATAGGGGGTCTCATCAAGAGCCGTCCTACCATGTTCATAAGGAAGCAAGTGAAGTGGCATTCCCATCATGGCCACCAAACCAGGGATATGGTCCAATGGACAATTGAAAAAAATTAAGAAGTCTTTGGAACAAGAGGTCTCATCATGAGCCGGCCTGCCCACTTTTCACTTCTTCCCAGTGAATGGCATTGTGATTTATCTGGTCACCAAGCCAGCACAATGGTCTCCGTTATGACAATTAACAAGCACTTACTCAGCATAAATAAAGGACAATGGTTCCAAGGGTGAGAGAGCGACTCTGTCAAGGTTATGGACACCTGTGGGCAATAGAGCTCTGCTGATGGTATTGGAGTCACATTTATACACATCAATAATGATATTAAACCATTTTTCCTATATCTCTATTTAAATATCAGATGAAAGTATGAATCCTTAACGTGTGATTTCGAACCTATTATACATGAAAATCATCATAAATCGATCACATTAGTTTAAGTGGGTAATAAACGCATTTGTACTTATGTTTATCTTAAGCTGTCCCTTCTCCTTATCCTTGAATCATTACAAAACGCTTCTATATCTGTTTACGATTTATCACATACATGGATTTCAGTAAATGCTATAATTTCATTGATTTTATCATACGTATGTATGCTTTTCTATGCTGTATAATTGTTGTGCAGTACACTGCCATTTTGCCACAATATTCATATTGCATTTCTATAGAATTTTTTTCTGCTTGAAATTTTTTGCATGCATCTTATCTGTTGCCATTCCAAACTAAAACTGTGGATTCAAGAAAATTGTATAAAGAATTGTGATTTGTTTACAGGAGAACAACAAGTATGGGGAAAATTCTATCCTCAGCATGATCATTATTTCAACTAAACAGCAAAAGCTCGCGAATGCACACAATTCTTCAAACATGATGTGCTTGCATGGTTTCTACCTTTTGTATCACTTTCAGTATTCGCTCAGCCTACATCAGCTTCAACAAAGGCCAGTCCCTACATGTCATTCCATCTTTTTCGGAGGTAACACTTGAGGTAAAATAGCATAATTTTCTGATTTATTATGAATTTAGGAGAATTTCATGAAAATCCATTGAGCATTATTTATTCTACATCTTTACCACTTCCCATTTTTTACACACGTCTCATCTTTCAGTTTGGGGGAGTGTTGATTTATTTCATTTCTTTCTAATGACCATGTCCGTAATATTCTTTATCATCCATGGATATTCTTATTCATTCTCAACACCTCCCTTATTCCATGTTTTACACCAAGCATAGATTTCAACAGATTGTAGCAACCACCTCTCTTTGTTTCTAGCATCGCATGAGGACATGCTAATTCTTCAGTTTGGGGGGAGGGAATTGCTACACATGATGGATGTTTTTCACTTTCTTTCTCATTTAAGGCATACAATTTCATTTGTATATAGTGCAGAAATTGTTTAGCATATATCTTTAAAACTATGAACTGAATTCTTGTGATTTCTGGATAGTAAAGAGGTATCATTAAAATACACAAACCCAGATAATTTCACGCTAAATTAGTTCATAAAATTTCGAAAATTATGCACTATCACCTACAACCATTTTTTTATATATCTCATGATCCGTGCATCAAAACGATCTGATTTTTGAGAAAATGGTTAATGAAGTTTGTTGTTACTTATGTCACATTTTTATGCAACTTCATATACATATAGTTGAACGTCCACGGTAAAAATTGTTATGCCTTTATCAAGATTGCTAAAATTGAATATCCATTATTTGAGGAAAAATTCATTTGTTCCATCCATTTCATGAGATTGGAATGAACAATTTTCTTTGCTTGGTTAACACAGCGGTTTTGTCTTTGGATTGCATGAGAACATGCAATATATCCAGTTTTGGATTGCATGAGGGCATGCAATATATTCAGTTTGGGGGTATGTTGGGCCGTGAATACGACCACTTTTTAACACTTATTTTATCCATTCTTACTCTTCTTTATCATGTCATTTATTATAATTTATAATATAAATCCATTTTATAATGATTTATGCTCTTATGGATGAATATTATTTCCTCTCCTTTATTTTTAATAAATTAATGATTATTATGCATAATTTTATCAATGATGGTTTATTAATATCATTTATCATTTTAGCCTCCAAGATATTTCCTAAATTACAGATTTGATTTCCAAATCATCATGAGATATTCCAACTCAGAAATCTGTTGGAATAAGAAGTGACAGTTTTGCGGTTAAGATTCTGAGCAAATGAAGAAGAATCTGGAAAATCCGGAACATGGGTTTTGTCCAGAACGGACCCAATTAACTTTAAGACAGAATGGATTTCCCAAATTTGGCATGTATTAAGAGAAACGCAGGGTTCTTTGAGCACGATTTTCTCAGATTTGTTGTTGCGGCCGTCCTCCAAATCTCAGCTGCAAAACCAAATTCGCCTTTCTCTTGTTGAAAGATTGTTGGAAATATATTTTCTGGTTGATCATATTGTTATGGAATATTATATTTTCTATTTAATTTCTCTTCCTTTTGATTATAAAAGGAGAACATGTTGTGTATTGGAGGAGGATGGAGGAGAATGGATGATTATTGTATTCATCTTGTAACACTGTAATTCCTTGACTCTTGTGATCAAAGAGCAACTGATGTAAAAGCTATTCATGCTTGATTAATACAAAGAGGCGTTTTCATTTCATTTCTCAAGCTCTGCAGTAGCCTAGCGGTGCTTTCACCGACGATTGAGGGCCCAGCCCAGGTGGAGCGATCCGCTGTTTGTATTTCTATTCTTTCATTTCTGTTGTGTGATAATTGCCTTTAGATTTATTACGTTTACATAGTTATTTTATTGCTGTTCCTATTGCTGTTCCATTTCTGTTTATTGTTTATTTTTTATTCATAGCTTTAGATCATCAAATAGATGAGTTATAGTTACATGTTGTTGTTCCTTTCCAGCTTTTGTTTCCTTTACATTGCTTTTATTGAATTTTCTTTTGTTTCAATTGCTTTAAGATCTCCAACTGTAGAGGATATAGGATTTTTCTTCCAAGTCCCCAAATTGGTTATCTTGCATCGATTTCTAAGGGAAAGAGTTACTGCTACTGCATCCCTGATCGATGTTTTGCAAGATTGATGTAGTTTAATATTTCCATTCATGTCACTGTAAGTAGGTTTCTTTACAAGCATTTGTTACCTTTGCATTTGTTCTGTACTACATCTTCACAGCATTACTCTTGGATAAATTGCTGCCTCAGACTGAGTACACTCTTGAAATAAAAAGTCGCTCTCGGATTGATAATTAATGTGAGATAAATAGGTGTTAAAAGATACCTTTTTATGCCTCGACACATGCTAAGTTTGCTAACACGAGTAAATGAAGTGTGGATTTGGTTACAGTGTGGAAATATTGGTTGAGAGTAAAGCGTTTCACACGCATTGTAACTAAGCACAAAAGAAACGGTGTTTGAGTCGCATAGGTGATAGAGGTGAAATTGGAGCTTGCGGCCCTATGACCATTGTAAGGCATTCGAGTTAGAGGCTTCCGAGGTTGCGAGGTCCAGGATTTTGCTTCGAGGTAAAAAATGCAACATGTTTCCCATAAAATATGCGACTTGTAGAGCACGTGCTGATATTTTCCACATGGCCCCAAGAGTAATGGTTCATGATCCGGTCTAGAACCCATCCATTGTCAAACAAGTCGTGAGCCGAGCCTTCAGGCTGGGGCAAAAGAAGCATGTCTACATATATCGCCTCTTGGCATCAAGAACCATAGTCTTAGCCCACGAGAAGATAAGGTCGCGCGACCCCTCCAGGTCGCTAAGTCACAATACATGTTGCTGGACAGGATATGCGACCATGCGACTGTGCGACCCCTCCGAGGTCACAAGGCGCAGAAAGGTGTGCCCAAGGAAAGTTGCGACCAAAGAGATTTTCTGACTACGCGACCCCAGTTACAAAATGAAATTTGTTGTATTCGAGCATGCAGTGCTATTAGCTTGGCCACAAAGAATTTCCATAAAATTCCCCTGGTGGAGATCAGCTTTGAAATACTTTATTTTGCAGCCATCTGTGAACAACAACGTATAATGCACATTCAGGACCAGTTGTCTAGAGATCTTGAGAACCCAAACAAAAGCAACAACTTTCCATCTGTGAAGACACTGTTGTTACTGCGAATTTGGGCACTAATATTTCCTTCTTCTAATTCCGACATGTATTGCCCCATCAATTCAGGACGGGATGCCACTATTGGAACGTTCCTATGATCCATGCTCCTCTCAGTTGACAAAGATGCTCAAAGGTTGTGTCGTGAGATTGTCAATTTTTGCAAGCCCTATTGATGTCTGCGTTATATACTAAGAAGAGCCTCGAAGTGAAGTACCTGGCCCTTTTGCTGGAGCATCAAGAGTATAGAATTTGGCTGCATCCTTCAAGTGGGGTATCCATTTTACCTCAACCATTGGATTTCACTATGATCATGGAGACTAATGATGATGCGCCTCTCTTTGACTCAAACATATACAGGGTTGGCATGCTTCTTTCTGTATCGGAAACATTGAGAGGTTTTGTAAATATATATCATGACATTGTTTCATTCCTTGAAGCATTTACGTCCTTTGTACCTCTATTGCATGAAATAGTCAAAGAAGATCAGATACCCGAGACTCTCTGATCGAAGATGACAAGTATTGTTTCTCTAATAAATGAGAAAATTGATGAACATGAAAATCTATGGCAACCATTGAGGATGCGAATGAAGAAGCCCATGCCTATCAAGCAATTCAATTCAAGAGAACTTTGTGCATGGGAAATACTATGATCCTGACAGAGAAAGGGAACAGAGAAAGTTTACACTAGCCATTCTCTCCGACGATTCAGTAGCTCCATACTTGACCACACAGGGGTCTAAGTTATTATTTTCATTCTTGCAATTGATTAAATATGCCCCTAACATTATGATTCGTAAATGAAGACATGTAACCTAAGCTATGTGACTACAGGTGGAAGCTGTTGGTCTGTGCAATGAGCCAAAGTTTTTCCCAGCAAGCAAGAGGGCCGGTTTTCAAAGAAAGGAATGTGAGATGAAGAATAATGCTATAAAATCTGCAGATTTGCTTGAAGTCGTGGGTCACATATTTATTGAGGTCACAGGTCGCTGATGGCTAGAGGTCGCAAGTCGCCGAGGTCGCAGGTCGCAGATGGTCCGAGGTCACAAGTCGCATATTTGCCGAGGTCGCAGGTCGCATATGGTCCAAGACTAGGTCACAAGGAAGCCCAACCGTCAGGAAGCTGAAAATTCAAGGACCCCAAAGGGAAAGCTTTTCTCTATAAATACTTCCTTCGGGAACTTGTTGGGATCTTTTTTTTGGGACTCGAGCCGAGTACATTGTATTACCAGAGGATTATACATTTGAGCATGAATACAAGCATTTTGAAAAATCCCTTTTTGGATCTGGTGTTGTCATATGTATGAGCGCTATTGAGTATTGTATTTTCAGTTTCTGAACATCTTTAGATTAAGGGAACTATATCTTTAATTCATATCACAATTGCATAACAATTTTCTGAGTATGTCAATGGTGTTTGAGTTCATTTCACTTTCTTAACGAATGTTGATGGCTTTGTTTATTAGCATTTGTGTTATCATTTAAAACTTTTAGGAAGTGAAGGGTGTTCTTGCCATGAGGAATTGTTTCTTTCATGGTCAGAACAGTTTACAAGCATGACCCTAATGAAGTGTTGTTAACAACACTTCCTTCGGTCTTCATGCTTTATTATTTCCTCTTGCTACTCATAGTGTTATATGTACATTTAATACATCAATCATATGTCTTGTATCATTTGATTAGGTGTGTATCCACTGTTTTATAGAGTTTAAGCAAGACCCAAAGAAAGGAGAAATCAGCGGTAGCCAAACCCACACCCCAGACGAGATCCCTATTCCAAACGGTTCAAGGTCTAATTGGGACCTTTTACCAAGGATCCCCGTCGTTGGCTCTGATAGATTTTCCTATCAATAGATACGTATCTATTGAGGATGGTTGTAGATGGAATATGTCTTCATGTGCTATACACATCTGCAGTACACATATGTTAAAATATGATGATGTCAATATATATTTTGTAGTATTGGTTCACCTTTACTACATGTTGTTGGTGCTATGTGCTAGACTGCTGACAATGATATTACACTAACAGTCAAAAGGCCCTTGATACTGATGTGAACAATGAATCTCAAGGATCCTTACAACTTGTTGTAAAACTAGACCGTCTTTCAATCTAAAATACCCAATGACTTTAATACTGCACAGAGTATTTTCAAAAACAAACCCTTCAGGTTGGATATATTCAATGTATTCGCCAGTCTTCACTTATCAACTATGCATTTTTATTTATGACATAAGGGGGTATGTACGTCAATGATGAACCTTTCTGCAATGGAGAAATACCAACAATTCCTTTCTGCTGAAGTAGGCTTTAGATGTATCAATAAAATACCCTTGAGCTTCTAATGTAAGATTAACACAACTAGAACTTCATACTTCAGATATTTTGTAATAATCAGAGCAACCAGAGCTTAATTCACATATATTATCATGCTGAAAATACTGGGAATACTCCCTTGATGTACTTCTTCCATAATACTCTAATCCTTAGGACCTGTACCATATCACTACTCAATGGATAACACTTGATATTCTACTAATAGGCATGATGCTTGTTCCAAATACTAGTTGATACTAATTTGATAAATCATCCAGTAATTTCACTTCAACTCATACATGCACCCATAGTTAATACATCCTTCATAGTTTCTACTATTGAGCTCTCCACTTTTTTCAACAACAATCATCAATATGCTGAATCTGATCTTGGCATCATTGACCTTTTCCTTATTCTCGCATTCTATTTTAAATGAAAATCATTGCATATTACTTTCTAGGACTACTCCAGAATCATTGATGCTCTATATACACTTCAATTGTTATAACATAATGATCTTCTAGAAGACATATTCAATTTCTTTACTTGGAATCTACAAGGGCAGACGACTCATAGTCTTATCACTCACTTAACTGCTTTCCTCCAAGGGGACCTTCTATAGATGAGTAATGTAATGATATAATGATGATAAAAATTTCTCTTACTCATCCTTCTTAATTTTTTTTGATAGTTAACTTGTGTAGTGTGATGCACAGTGTGAGCACCCTCTATGGATCTTTCAAGTTCTATAGTTCGAAACATAACATTTTTTATTTTAATCATTCATCACTTAGTGTGTTGTTGTCTTCTTAGCTTACATGTTCATGGCTGATGTTCCCTCTACCACCATGGCTTCTTTTTTCCTTCTCTCCTTCCATCAATCTGTTGGCTATTAAATGCTTCAGATATCCTTCTTCTTCTATAGTTCTTTGTCAAGGGAATTGACCTTTCCCTTCCTGAAATTTTAGTTGTTATTATTCCAAGGAGTTATTATTAGACTACTTTTATGAGGAATATCTATGAAATTATCTCCCCTTGGGATGTTGCTTCTTATATATTACTGATTAGATATTTGTGTTACTTCCTAGAGCAGCTCCCCCTGAGACTATCATGGATTCATTATGTTATTGAAGTAACAGGCTCCCCCTTTATCTTTTCCTTCAATACTTTATTGGGGTTCCTCATAATGTCTGCACTTCTTTTTGATTCATAGTTTTGTCTGATTTGATTGGATTCCATCATCTGTCTAGAGTTATTTAATGTATAAGGCAACTTATAGTATTTTTATTTGTGACCATGCTTGTCGCATACATAACATCTTATTTTACCAAGGTACATTTGAGCGGATGTATAATATTTTGTTCCCATTTTTTAACACAATTTACATTCAACAGATTTATGTCCAAATTAGTTGCATGAAAAACAGTAACCATGGAAAAAATTAGTGTACCTGGTGAGAGGTTGTCCTATCCATTTGTTTTGTTAAGGTAGTATTTTCATTTTCTGCGTCTTTTTCTGATTCAACTAGATTTTCTTTGTATTACAATATGTCCAGGTTTGTGGAAGGAAAAACAAGTGATACTTCTTATTGGAGGAAAGAACCTCCTTTGACAGCTTCTGAATTTATTCAATTCATATTCAGGAGTGGTTGAGCCTTTTGCAGCTGACTGTTTCTTCATTTCGTTCTTTTTCATTTGAGGTTGCTACTTGTTTTTGTTTACTTCATTACCCATCAAGGTCTTGTTGGCTTCTAATTATTTGGATCTCCTTTGGGTTGCTTCATCATCTTTCTCAATTTCTGCCTTCTCTGATTTTTCCATGGAGGTAATATCATCCTCAAGATCCTTACACAACCATCTCCTTTCTTCTATCAGTATTCTAGCTGCAATAATATCAGATTGTTGAGAGTTATCGTTTTCTTTTATTACAACTTTCACGAAAGTGATATTCTTGTTATCTTCAACCTTGGACTTATTGTTTTCTCTTTCATAGCCTATCCCAGTCTTTATAAGAGGATATTTTTGAGCATTTAGTATTTTTTCCAATTGATCAAATATTTTCATTCGTGGAGTGCTCGGAGGTAATTCTCTTTGGGCGTTTTGTAATTTATTTCTCATGCATACTACTTCTTCTTCCAATTTCTCTTGCTCCTGATTTTTATCTTTAATTTTCTTTAGAGGAATGTCTTCCACCGTATTAGCTTCTTCAAGTTCTACTTTCAACTGAATGAGGTTTTCTAAATTTGGTTCTTCGTTTATATATTTTAGGAGAATGGATTTCTATTTTTTGCACTTGAGTTCAAGTCTGTCTATTTCCTCCAGGGAACTCATTAGCTCCCCCTCAAGATCTACATCACCTTCATCCTCATCTTCCATAAGTAATCCTTTAGGTTATTCCTTGGAAATCAACACAAATTCAAAGGTTCCTTCTTCATTTGAGGATTCACCTAAGTTTTCAAATGCACTGCTATCTTGCTGAGCATAAAATGATTTTCTATTGAATCTCTTCCCTTTCAGTCAGTTATTTATTTTGATTTTCTATATCTCTTGTGGCCAGTTCTTTGTTTTTCTTATGAGGATATTTATATGCATAGTGCACCACTCTTGCATAGTTAAAGCACTTAAATCGAAGCGTACCTATATACATACTTTTGCCTTTCTCCAATATTCTAACAAATTTGGCCTCTTCTTCATCAGAGAAGGAGCATGTACCTTCATTCTCTTCTTTGCACTTACCAGCATTAAAGGCTACCTCCATCACATTTGACTTCCCTTTTGGAAGTATCATCTCATAGGTCGTCAAGTTTCCAAGCAATTGGTTCATGGTTAATGTTTCCCAGTTTGATTTTTCTCCTATGGTAGAGACCTTAGGGTTAAACCTGGATGGTAAAGATCTTAATATATTTTGTAAAATTACACATTCCTTAATGGTTTCTCCTAAAGCTTTCATGTTATTCACAACTTCCACAACCTAAAGAAGAAACTGGCTACATCTTCATCGTCATTCATTTTTACATTTTCAAGCTCAGCTCTATAGGCTTACAGTTTGGCCTTCTTCACCTTCTTATCTCCTTCATGGATACTTGATAATATATCCCATATTTATTTGGCAGTCACATTGTGCATTACTTTGATAAATTCTGACTCACACAGATCTCTTAAAAATGCATTGATGGCTTTTGCGTTGGCTATAAAATTTTGTTTGGCATATTTTTTTGTGTCAGTATCCTTTGAAGCATATCCCTCTTCCACAGCAACCCAAATTTCTATTCCTAGAGACATTATGTATGTTCCCATTATTATTTTCCAGAAGTTATAGTTTGTGCTAGTAAAAAATGGGGCTTTATTTACTGAGCATCCTTCTAGGCTAGCCATTTTGGTGACCTAGGACCTCCTTCCAGTTGTTAATCTGAAACAGAAGGAACTGGCTCTGATACCAATTGTTGAACCCTTAGTCAAACTGAGAGGGGCGGTGAATCAGTTTAATAAATTCATGGAATTTTAAAACTTTCCTTTAAACTTATTTACACCTTCATTTCATGAAAAACTTACTACAAAATGAAACAACAGTCTTAATATGTGAGCAACAAGTATTAAGCAGATTAAACACAGAACATCAACACATAATCATCATGCACAAGGACAACATATATAAGTGGAAACCCATAAGGGAGAAAACCACATCTTATTATTGTTGCGATGCAAAGGAAAGCTCCAACTCCCTCTCACCAGTGATTTTCTGTGGATTCCAACCTACACGAGGCTACTACCTCAAATTCTGCAAGATACAACTTGTAAAGAAGCTCCAACTCCCATCTATTTTCTACAGGCGACAACCCATAAGAGGCTCCTACAACAACCAACTCCAACTGGACATCTATCAAGCTACAACTTGAAACGGAAGCACCAAATCCCATGTGTTTTCTGTGGGCTACGACCCATAGGAGGCTCCTACCTCAACCAGCAATAACTGGACATCTGTCAAGCTAAAACTTGATATGGAAGCACCAAATCCCTCACACTATAATAAAATCATATGCTGATTTACTTGGATATCATCTATGTTTCACTCCTTCTTCATTGCTTCCTTTTTATCCTTTATATATGCTTCATATCAGCTCCTGATATGCACAACATCTTCATGAGTCATCTCTTATTCTTTCACTCTCCAACCTTCTGTAGCTTTCTTATATTCTTATGCTCTCTTCCATTCTACATCTTTCTAACAATATTCAAATCTCTTCAATTCTCTCTCTCTCTCTCTCTCTCTCTCTCTCTCTCTCTCTCTCTCTTTATGTGTTTTTGTAACCTTCTGCACATGGATATTACCTGTTTTATATAGATAACTTCATGACTATTTGCATTCTATATGGGAATATGAAGTGAATAAGCACAAATATTTCCCTTCCACCCATTCGATTCCTTACACTTCAGTTTTGGTTATTACATTAGAAATAATCATTACATCACTCATGGAGTTTTTCCTATGCATACAGAGACTTAACTTTGCATCACAAGCAATATAAATTAATCAATGAATTTACATTTACAGTTACAATAATATTTCAATTCAACCCTTTTAGCTTCTTGATTTTTTGTCCATCTTGTCTTCTCTGCCTGTTGTCCCTTTGTCTTCTATGCCTATTTTTATATTTCCAATTGTGATGTTGCATTACTTTCTTAGCCCAACTTGACCCATGCCTTTATGATTTACACCACCTCTACCTATTGCATACCTTACCTACATCGTTCTATGATCTTCTCTTATCCTTTGCTCTATGTCAGGTTACTTACCCGAGTCTCATTCTTCCCACATTCAGTCTTTCTTATTAAACTTCTGTAGCCGCATAACACCTTTTCATGAGTGTCAGGTCATTTTCCCATAGTTTTCTTTCTTTCTTTCAAACTTTCTTTTTTGACTCACAACCGCATCTACATGACACTGTTTCGCACTAGGTCTGGTCCTTTCACTTAATCGAGCCTTTTCTTGTTGTGTTCAATGTTACCTTTGATACTCGAGTCATCCTCTGCTTCCAACGTTAGAATCACATAGCCCCAGACTTTAAATACATTAGATCTTGACTTCGAACGTTATCGCACCCGGTATCATGTCATATTTTGACGTATCAAAAGGTTTAAATTTATATTTCCCTTTTCAACCTCTGATGCGATTTAACACTAGAAAGGCTCGGCATACACACTTAACTTTAGTTGTAGGGTCTCACAACGGGGTGAACAATCACAGTGCATCGCATTTCTCTTGCCCACAAGTGTTAACATTTTTCAATAAACGTATCTCCTATTTTCTGTGATATGCGATCGCATCGCATCATATCCAGCTTACCGTGCGAACTTTTAAGTACAAGCCATGAAATTTGTGGTGTGCGCTCATGTGAAATGCCGCCACATGGTTTCCCCTCCACCTCGCATTGCAAACAAATTAACATTTCTTAGCTATTTTCTAACATTTGAGATTTTTCATTTGCCATTGATCAAACCCTAGATCTAACGGTCCTCATTTGGTCACACTTCACACTTTATAATATTTACTTTGTGGTTATATTCTATTTCTTGCGATCTACGATGTTGCATCGTTCCAGCACGTATTTTATCCATTTTTCATAGCAAATACTTTAACTTACCATGGGACGCCTTAATGCTAAACTCTTAAATGTTGTGATTTATGAAATTGCTCATGATGTGATTCACTCTCCATTGTCCATCTCTCGCCTTCAATTTTGTGATCTAATCCAAACTGTCTGTTCCCCTCCTTTGGAAATTTTCTAAGTGATATCTGCCTTAGTCTATTTTCATTTTTTTATCCTATTGTCACTCTCCAACACTGGTTCCTCCACGTTACTCCTCCTAAGCTTGTTTTTTATTCTTCAACGTGACTCTCTCCTGAGATTTTTACTGTCGCCGCTCTGCAACAATGGTTCCTCCATGTTGCTCCTCCCTGAGCTTTATTCAGTTTATAAGTGCGTTGATCTCTCCTAATCTTGTTCTTCTATTCACTATTCACTCCGACTTGGGATTATTTCACTTGTTGCATGCCTTTAATGCTTCTTTGTTGACTTCACTGCCTTTGTTTCCTGTGCTTCTTTGCTGCCTTTATTGCCTCTACTTATTTCCTGCCTTTGTTGCCTCATGTGCCTCTGCTTCTTTGCTGCCTCTGTTGCCTCTACTTATTTTATTCCTTCACTTCCTTTTATACCTTTGTTGCTTCTTTACCTCTGCTTCTTTACTGCCTCTGTTGCCTCTGCTTCTTTGCTTCCTTCGTTGCCTCAACTCCCTTTGCTAGTTCTCTTCTTCCTTTTCTACATTTTTTTTCCTTTATTTCCTTTGGTGATAGTATAATGCTGCTCCCTGTCTCTCTAATTTCCCTCTACCTTTCTTTTATGCTTTCGTACTGTATTTTTTTCCTGATCTACTCCTTTGTCTTATACATGGTTCTGGTGCTGCTACTTTGTGCTCCTTTTCCATCAATGACGTTATTTCCAATGGAATTATCTTCTTGTGACATAATATGCTACAACATATGACTCCCCCCTGCACCAATTTCTTCTTCTAAGATCTTCCATGCTTCCTTAGAAGTTGTAGTTTTTTATACCTTGCACATAAACCTTTCATCCATTTCTTGTTGAATGAAACTCAAACCTTGGACATCAGTAAAAACATGAGGTGGTAGTAGATCCATGCTACATCATTCAACCTCAATTTCTTCTTTGTCTTCTGCTATACTTCTATTTTCATTGGCTGCAGCCTGGACCTATCTAAACATGGAAAAAACCTTTGCAGCTTATTTTTTATCCCTTTTCTTAGTTTTCTTATGTGACGGTTTTGAGCCCATGATTGTTGTCATTCCTTTCTCTTATATTTTCTTTCATGATTTCATTAGGACATCTTACTTATCACCCCCAAAAAAATATACTATTTTTAATATGCGCTCCTGTAAGGCACAATATTTACCCAAAAAACTATCATTCTTGAGAGAACATCAATTTTTTTTTTGTAAACCGACGGCCATTGCAAAACCTTAAACTCACTTTTTGAAAAAATACCTTTATTTTAATTCTACTTTATGAAGTGTGAATGAATTTTCTTACCTGCATATTTTTTTAAAACCCTTTAGCTTACAATACATCCTTTTATAAACCTTCTAAAGCCTTTTTTAAAAATACCCTTAATAATCCTTTATTTTGTGTCATACAATTAAAATCACTCCTTCAATAAAACTATTTAAAACCAACCTTTTATAACACAAGTCCTTTATATCATTTTATATGATATGTACATAATGGTATAAAACTCTCTTTCAAACATATGGATTATCATGTCTTTTATTTTTTGCACGTCTTTCAACTTTATGAAAACTTGTTATTTCATAAGCCTTTAACATACCAAATAAACAAACGACTTCAAACCTTTTCAAAAAACCTATTCACCCTATTAACAGAGACTTGTCTACGTGTGGCTTGTGTGCTAATGTTTCCCATGATAATAGGACCCACATTTGTGCTTTAACGCTTCTAACACCCCAACGAACCCGCCTGTATGAAGAGTACAGTAAGGTGATGACTAGTAACGTGTCTCGCTAGTGAGCCCTTCTGCGTTATAACTCCCTATGTACCATTGAAAGGTGGGTTATATCTCAAAAAATAAAAATAATTTCTCTTCTCTCACACAGACAACTACTGAGTTTCTCTCTGTGGATATTTGTAACCTCATTATAATATGTATTACCTTAGATCTAATACCAATTTTTTGGAAATACAAAGAGGATAAACAAAAATTAACACACAAAAACCATAGGATTTGTTTCTCCTCTCTATTTATCACACCAACATGAATGACATCACTTGAATACAATGAACCCGGTGAATGGTATTTAACCTTTTCCAACTAGAGACTCTCTTTAAATAACTTGCGATGCACACACACTCTAAATTCGACTATGACTTAGCTCGACTTGACTAACTCTCTAAATGTAGCCAACTCCGACATGCAGGAGTAATTACAATTTCTAACACCCACCCTTAATTATGACCATATCAATCAACATAGTTTATCTTTACTCAGTATGACTTAACATGACTTAACTATGTCCGCTAGGTTTACAATAAAAACTAACTCAATTATCATTTAAACATGTCTACTGCTATATGTCTCTTCTAGGCTTACAATGACTCAATAATTTTACGATTTTGGATTTTATTTTTCTTTTCTTCCAGATTTTATATGTTTGAAATTTCTTCATTCTCTGTTGCACTTTCTTGTTGTAGGATCCATATTTTTATACTTCGTGCTACTGCAGTTTTTCTCCTTTCCTTGAATTTTTCCTTAAAAAAAAATTTGATCTTGTCGCATACACCGTCCTCGTAGAATATCCATTCAACCTTGGACTGATGGAACAACATTTCATATTCAAATTGTCTTCTTTTTTCCACTTCTTGCACTTCATATTCCCGACTTTATTTCTTTGATATGCATTTAGAGAAAAATATTGTCTCTTCTTGACTTAATTTCGGAAAAATGGTTTTAATGCCGACTTTATTTCTTCGATATGCATTTACAGAAAAATATTATCTCTTCTTGACTTAATTTCAGAAAAAATGGTTTTAATGCATTCTTCCTCATTTTCAGCAACTTCCATATCATTCTATTCATTTTCATTATCATGTGATGTTGATTTATTCCTATAATCTTCACACTCAAGATCATTATTGACAATTTCATTCAATTCTTTTATTCGCGCTATTGCTTAACGACTTGCATCAATTTGTCCTATTGGTTTCAGAATCCATTCTTGGATGATCTTAAAATCTACATCAAACTTACGAAAAACATTGTTTTCAACTTCTTCTCCCTTGTTATTTTTAGCACACGCATATTCAAAAGAAACGTCAAAAAAAAAATTATTATAACCTTTAGTGAGAGCTTCCTACTCTAATTAAACTTCATCAAATTTAGCTTAAAAAATTCTAATTGTTGTATCCACAAAACCATTTTTTTCTCCATTAATAGATTTATATAAGCAAAACTCAATTGCTTCTCATTCTGACACTACTTCATGAGAAGTTCCACTTGCTTCATAACTTGCTACTACAATGGTAGCTTCAACCTTCAATTATTCATCAAACATGGCACTTACCATATTACCACAATCAATTCTTGTTTTGAAAAATAAATGACACATACCATCAACATAATGTTCATCCACACTATGGTGGGATATATAGGAATGCATGTGTTCATTGTCAATTTCATTCAAAATTTGAGCTTCACCAAACTCGTTAGCTGTAGTTGGATTCACTAATCCATTTCTCACTTTGCAGTCATCCTCCACATGTGTTTCGTCACATTGGGATTCACCATCAACTACTCCATCCACATAACATTGGTTTCCTTAAGCATTTATATGTTCTTACTCGGATTCACATACAGAGGCTTCTCCTTCTCTCTCTGCAATCTTTTTTGCATCTTATTCATCGATATGCATGTTTGCATAATGAGTTTTAATTAATAGTCTTCATGACCACCATCCAATTTAGAGTGATATTCTCCAATTTCTCCTGTCCTCTCAGAGTCTTGGTTATCTATTCTCAGATGTACGGATGAATTGTCTACCTCTGACATAACCTGTTGTTTCATTTCACTCCCCCTTGCACCAAATTCTTCTTCCAATATCTTCCTTGCTTCCTTGGAGGTTGTAGTTTTTTCTACCTTGCAGATAAAGGTTTCATCCATTTCTTGGCCAATGAACCTAAAACCTAGGGAAAAAGTAAACATATGAGTTGGTAGAAGATACACGCTACACCAATAAACATAAATTTCGTCTTTGTATTATTCTAGTCTTCTAGTTCTAAAACTCTCTAAATGTGACAAAAATCTCCGCCTCTTCATTTTTCTCCCTTTTGTTAGTTTTCTACAATCACACTTTGCGACCCATGATTGTTGTCATTCATCAGTTTTATAGCTTCTTTCATGATTTCATGAGGAAATCTTCCATATTTCCCCCCAAAAAATATGATTTTTAATATGCACATCCGTAATATATAATATTCACCTAAAAACCTCTCATGCTTGACAAACACCAAATTTATTTTTGTAAATGACTGGAGTTTGCAAAGCCCTAAACTCACTTTTTGAAAACAAAACTCTATTTTTTAATTCTATTTTATCAAATCTGTTTGAATTTTCATACCATGGAACTTTTTCAAATAAAAATAAAAATAAAAAAACCTTTGGGTTCCAAGACCTCCTTTTATAGCCTTGTAAAGTGTTTTTTTCAAAATACCCGTAATAATCATTTATTTTATATCATACAATTAAAAACACTCCATTTATAAAACACTTTCAAAACAACCTTTCATAACACAAGTCCTCTATATCCTTTTATATCACACATATATCATACTACAAAACTTGCTTTGAAATATATGCATTACCATTTCTTTTATTTTTTCCACGCCTTTTAACTTTATGAATAAGTTTGTTTCCATAACCCTTTAACATAACAAATAAACCACTGACTTCAAACCTTTTAAAAATCATATTCACTCTATTAACAAGACGTTGTCTACTTGTGGCCTGCATGATAAATCTCCCCAGGAAAATATGACCCGTGTTAGTTCTCCAATGTTTCCAACGGAAGAAGGAACCTGTGTTTATGCAAATCTCAATAACGTGATGACGGGTAAGACAAATCACTACTCATCCCTTGTATGTTATACCACTCTTTTTACCACTGCAAAGTGTGTTATACCTCAAACAAGAGAAATTTTTCTCTTGCCTCACATGAACAACTGTTGATCCACTCTACCTAGCTATGTGTAACCACATTCTGATATCTATGAACTTAGCTATTATATGATTTTGTTAGAAATACAGAGAAGGGAAACACAAATTAACACATACAAACCATAGGAGTTACTTCTCTTCTCTATTGACCACACAAACTTGATTGACATGACTTTATTATAATGAAACCAATGATGCGTATTTAAGTTTTTCCGACTAGTGACTTCCTTTAAATACCTTTACATGTAAACACACTATAACTTATACTTTGAATTAACTCGACTTGAGTGACTCTCTAAATTTAGTCGACTCGGGCATGCAGGAGTAATTAAAATTTATAACACTCCTCCTTAATAACAACCATATGACTCAACATGACTTAACATAACTTAAATATGCCGCATATGCTTACAATATAAATTGACTCAATTGCTACTCAAACATGCTCACTAGTCTATGACTTAGCTAGCTTTCAATGACTCAAAAATTTTACAATTTTTCATTTTATTTTTATTTCTTCCAGATTTATATCCTCGAAATTCCTTCATTTCCTCTTAGAATTTATTAATGTAGGCTCCATATTTCTTTACTTGTTGTTGCTGCAATTTTTCTTTTTTTCTTGAAATTTGCTTGACAAACAATCTAATCATGTCTTCTATGCCTTCCTCTTCAAATATTTGTTAAACCATGGATTTCTTCCACAATATTTCATCTTCAAACTATATTCAGCTAATATAGTCCTGAAAAAAAATCTAATCATGTCTTATACGCCTTCATATTCAAATATTTGTTAAACCATGGATTGCTTCCACAATATTGCTATCCTTCTTGTGCTTATATTCCTGAATTTATTTTTTCCATATCTATTGATAGAAAATTATTATCTCTTCTTGAATCCATTGCAGAAAATGGTTTTACTGCATTCTTCCTTGTTTTCAGAAACTTCAATATCATTCTCTTCACTTTCATCATCATGTGTTACTTCTTTAATCCTGTAATCTTCACACGCAAGATCATTACTCACCATTTCATTCAATTCTTTTATTCCAGATGCTTATTTAATATTTGCATCAATTTTTTCAATTGGTTTCTCAATCCATTATCCAATGACCTTCAAATTTTCATCAATATTATTAACAACATTTCTTTCAAGTTCTGATCCCATACTATTTTGAGCACCTGCATATTCAAAAGAAAAATTAAAAAAATATTTAGTATTCTCTTTAGTGAGACATTCATATGCTACCTCTTCCTTCTCTTCCATAGTTTGTTTTGTCATTGCATCGTAATTTTAATTTTCTTAAATTTTACCAATATCTTTTGCTGCAAAAATGTTGTCTTCCAATCGGCTTACAAACACAAGAGGTGATCACTCTACTTGGTTATTTATATTACCTCGTTCCAATATCTATGAGCTTAGTTCTGATACAAGTTTGTTTGAAAGACATAGAGGAGAAACACAAATTAACACACACAAACCATAGGAGTTGATGTTCTTCTCTATTGATCACAGAAAATTTACTAGCATGCCTTGATTATAATGAAACTGGTGAAGGGTATTTCAAATTTTATGACTAACATATTGCTTGAAATACCTTTACTTGCACAAACACTCTAAATTCGACTATGAATTGACTTGAATTACCTGACTTTCTAAATTTATCCAACTAGGGCATGCATGAGTAATTCAAAATTTCTAACACTCCCCCTTAATTACGACTGTATGACTCAATATAACTTAACTTTAATTGAGATGAATTAACATGACTTAACTATGCCTCCTACTCTTAGAATAGAAATTTACTCAATTATTACTCAAACATGCCCGCCTGCCTATGTCTTAGCTAGCTTGTAATGAATTGAAAATTTTACAATTTTGCATATTCTTTTTCTTTTCTTCCAGATTTTATATCCTCGAAATTACTTCATTCTCTATTGCAGGTTCATGATGTAGGGTCCATATTTACTTGTTTTTACTTCATATCTTTCTTTTTTTCTTGCAGATGTCCTTAAAAACAATCTGATCTTGTCTTTTACACCTTCCTCTTCAAATATTCATTCAACCATATACTTCTCCCACAATATTTCATATTTAAACTGTCTTCTTTTCTCTACTTCTTGTGCTTTATATGTTATGAAACCAGCTCTAAAATTAGAAGAAAAGAGAGATCAACGCCTTAAAAATAAGCCACTTCAAGGGGGAAACCTACTTTACATTTCATAAATGAACAATTCTTGGATGATACAAATGAAAAAAACCTCCTTATATATATAGAAGCCCATGGGGTCACAATATAATTCTAGCTGACCTAACAATTACAATGTAAGGGCTCAATAATAATAATATTGGGGTTACATGGGTACAACAATAACAATAAGGGGGTTACACTAACAACAATAAGGGACTACACTAGTAATATAGGGACCTAACATGCCCCTACCCTTCAAAAAAGTCTTGTACTCAATGATTGAGTAGATTTGGATGATTCTGTATAAAGTTGTCATCCTAAGATGTAGAATCTTCAGTGGGTAAGTTCTTGCACTTGATGAGATACTCTGAAATTGATCAATTTCATAGTTGTCGAGTTCTTCTTTCTGTGACTGCTTCAGGTTCCAATATGAATTTTCCTTCCTTATAGGGCTATGACAATATTTTTTGAACTAGAAGTTTGTCACCTATAACCTTCTTTAAGCATGGAACATGGAAAATTGGATGCACTTGCGAAGAAGAAGGAAGCTCCAATTTGTATGCCATAGTAGCAATATTTTGCAACACCTTGTAAGGACCATAGTAATTTGGTGATAGTTTATCATCCTTATTAGCTTGCTCGAGGGAAATTTCCTTATATGGTTGTAGCCATAAAAATACCTAGTATCCTACATCAAAACTTCTCTCACTGCAATTTTGATCTACCTGTTGTTTCATTCGATTTTGTGCAAAATTTAGGTTATCCTTTAAGAGTTGGAGAAATTATTGTTGATGCTCAATGTGATATTCCATTGCTTGAACCTTAAAATTTTCTCTTAAATATGATGTGATGGACGGT